>JAJEKB010000953.1:0-15251 GCA_022393335.1 Macrotrachela quadricornifera
GAATAAGATATTATGTGTGTATAGTCCTAAATTTACTTAATTTTCATGTGTAGAAAAGAAAGAAAAATGACAATTAATAGTAAATATAACCATCTTCATTCTTATATATTTTTATCGGTAACGTGTCACTATTCAATTGATCGAACTAGTAAGTGTGAAAATAAACAAATCGACTTTCATATATTAATCCAATTTAGAAGGTCAAAGGAAATAAATCTTGTTGTTTTAACATACATATAGGGATATAAAACATAAAGAAATACTATCATAAAGATAATAAGAAAGAATAAAAATAAATTGTTAATAAAAGCAAAAAGAACATTTTGATAATCTAATTTGTTCAATTGAGATTTGTATTAAGACATACATATATATATGAAAAATTAAATTTATTAGAAATTATAAATGAATAAAAGAATGATTTCCCATGATTTATGTCGTTCTATTTCCTGTCTTCTCATTAGACTTTTAATCCATTTCTCTTTCTTATTTATCTACTGAAAACACGTGATATAAATCAAACAATGAATCATAATCAAATAGCAATATATTCTTTTTTCTTTCTGCTTTTTTTTTAAAATTAAATTAAACTAAAAATCTAAAATACAAAATATATTTTTTTTCTCTACTTTTTCAAATATTAATAAAATAATTTGGTGAGTTTTTTTAAAATTCTGTAAAATTATTAGTCTATAAGTGAGAATGTCAATATAGAAAAGGACTTGTTATGTTGACTTGGTGTTGTATAGAGAAGAGATAGTCATAGTTTGTGAAATGAGAGATTGACTACACGTGCTTGGGAGAAAGAGAAAGATAAAAGCTCTCTTATTTGTGCACACATAGACACATATACACACACATTCATCGTCGATAGAAGATTAGACCAACACCACATACCGACCGTTAAACAACGGCGGGTGTGAGATGAAGATTGTTTCTTAATTATTTTTTTTATTATTGTAATTCAAAAATCGATTTTGAAAATTAAATATTCATTTGATTTATTAGTTTTTTTCCAAGTAAGTCTTTTCTTTTTTTCTTTTTCTTTTTGTTCAATTTTATTTTTATATAAATTGAAATAATATAAATGATATATCTGGATTAATATTGATAAATGAGATGAGAAAGAAACAGGTGTTTATGGCATCAAACACACGTTCTCATATTCTTTTCTTAATAGATGAATCGATTGAAATATGATTTTTGATTTCATCCTCGATTTCTCTTTTGGATTATTTTTTTTTGTCTTATCATCTGAATTGAAGATCAGTTGAAAAGAAAAGAGAATTATATTCGGAATGTTCGTCATTGTTTTGTTTGCTCTATGTCATCATATATATAAATATACGTTTGAAGTCAGTTTTATCGTTGTTGAGTAGAAGAGAGGTGTCTTATCTTTATCTGTCGATGTCGGTATACGAAAAAAAAAAAAATATATATATATATATAAAAGAGAGAGAGACTGTAAGAGCACCTTTTCTTTTGTTTTACTACCTTTTTCTCTCTGATTTATAATCCTTCTCTCATTTTTTTTCTGTTGAGACAGGATTGAAAAAAAAAAGAAAAAGGCAAGAACAGATGGTTTCTATCCTTGTTAAAGTTTTAATATGATATATGTTTCTAGTTTATTATTGTAATCAATGGATCTTGAATCAAATAAAGTTTCATCATCACATATTGATCAAGAATTATCTAAAGAAGATTCAATTATTGATTCAAATAATTCCAATGAAGAATCATCATTTATTTCTCAACCTAATCTTTCACCATCAAATATTATTGGTACACATCCGAATGAAGTTATTACAAGTATTAATGCTGATAATGGTTATCCTGTAAGACAAGAAAATGGACAACGAAAAACTGGACCACCACCAGGTATTGAAATTTTCTTTTTTTTTTGATTTTTATTTAAAAGAAAAAAAACAAAACGAAATTTTATAGAATCTCATATGATAGGACTAATTGAAAATCATCAACTAAAACGATATATTTCATAAGATTATTAGTTTTTTGATGAATTTTTTTTTTTTAACATATCATTTATATTTTATCTCTTTATCTTTTAAATAATTGTTCTATGATTAATATGTAACTTAAGTGTAATATTTATATTAAGCATATAATTGGTATTGTTAGATTGTGTATAATTACATTTATATTGAATAGTCAATCCCATGATCAATAAATTAGAATAAGAGAAAGAAAAAAAGAGCCATAGATCATTTGTATTCTATAACTCTTGCTGAGACTAATTCTTTTACTGAATTAATAATTCTATTGTTAATAAAGAATATTATCTTATAAAGAAAAAAGTTGAATTTTCATATAGAATTATTTATATAATATTGTAACTTAGATTGGCCAACAACTCGTCATCCACCTGGCCGTGGTTGTGAAGTATTTGTTGGTAAATTACCACGTGATTGTTTTGAATCAGAATTATTTCCATTATTTGAACGTTGTGGACAAATATATGAAATGCGTTTAATGATGGATTTTTCTGGTTTTAATCGTGGTTATGCATTTATAACATATACATGTCGTGATGATGCTAAACGTTCAGTAAAAGATTTAAATAATTATGAAATTCGTTCTAGTCGTTTAATTGGTGTATGTCAATCAGTTGATAATTGTCGATTATTTGTTGGTGGTATACCAAAAACAAAAAAAACGTGAAGAAATACTTGATGAAATGTGTAAAGTAACTGAAGGTGTTGTTGATGTTATTGTTTATCCAAGTGCACATGATAAAACGAAAAATCGTGGTTTTGCTTTTGTTGAATATGAAAGTCATCGATCAGCAGCTATGGCAAGAAGAAAATTATTACCAGGAAAAATACAATTATGGGGACATCAAATTGCTGTTGATTGGGCAGAACCTGAAGCTGAAGTTGATGAAGATGTTATGGCAACTGTAAAAATTATTCTTTATTCTTTCTTTTTTTTTTGAATGTTTAATTTAGGTTCGAGTACTTTATGTTAGAAATTTAATGATGACTACAAATGAAGAACAAATAAAAGAAATTTTTGAACGTTTTAAACCAAATTCAGTTGAACGTGTAAAAAAATTAAAAGATTATGCATTTGTTCATTTTAAAGAACGTGATGATGCATTACATGCAATGAATCTTATGAATGGTATTTAATATTTATTTTAATTTTTTTTTTTCTGAGTTTTCTTTTTGCATTTTTAAAATTAGGTCGAGAAATTGATGGTTCAATTGTTGAAGTTACATTAGCAAAACCTGTTGATAAAAATCAATATTTTAGATTTACACGTGGTGTTAGTCCATCAACTATTGCAGCAAATTTACCAGTAATTTTTATTTATTTTATTTATTTTATTTTAATTTATATTTAATTTTAGTTTGGATTACAAACAGGTACTGTTGGTCCAACAACAACTACATTTGATTTATCACAACATTTTACAGCTATTCCATACTTAACAATTCCAACTACGCCAATGACAGCAAATGCAACACAAATACCTGGAATGCCTGCATCCGTAACAAATGGAACAACAGTTGTTTCAGCTGCTGTTAATGCTCTTCAACAAAAGTAAAATTCTTTTTTTTTTTATTATCAATTATAAGAAATACATAATTGTATAATGAATAGCAAAAATTTTATCATCAATTTTTTGCTATTTATTTTAACGTTAAATAGAAATAATCAAAATGAAGATGAAAGTAAAATTAAGAATGATTAGTTTACCTAAGAGTGTAAAGATAAATCATCTCAAGCAATTAGAACATATTATATAACATAAGAAGATAAATCTCAATAACTTCTCTATTACTCTAATATACTGTAATCATTAATACGTTATATTAAGTAATAAAATGATAATTTTGAAATATATTTCAAATGTTTTTGTTAGTCATTACAGTAAGCTATTCATACTACTTACCAACATCTGTATCTTCTATTGATCTTAGTCATAAAAAAAAAACTAGAGATATTTTCTATATATATTTATATAATTGTAGAAATATTCGTCGATGTGTAAATGCTACCGGTCGTTTATCAGCAAATAATAGTACAAGTCCTCCATCATTAAATCCAAATACATCTTCAACACCAACCGGTATTCTTTCATCAACATCTCGTCCAAGTCAACCACCTCCAACTGTAATTCATCGTGGTGCTTATTATACAATTCTTCGACCAACATCACGTCGAACAGACGTATGTTATATTTGCATTTATAATATATATAAATATTAAAAAAAAAAGAGCAAAATTTTGCATGTGTTTTATTTTTGTGTGATTTAATGCTATGCATGGCTAAGTTGATAATTTTTTTTGTTGTAATTTTCATCATAGGAGAAATGTCTCGAAGATCTCTACAAAGAGACTTATGATGCGCTGTACGGCTCTGCTGCTAGTACCGTCGCTCCACCGATAATGATGATCGATTCCAATCAGCCTCAGTTTATTTTACCGGAACAACAAACTCCGCAGCAGCAGCCGAATCAGCCCGAAGAGGTAATTTTCTCCAGGGCTTTTTATTCTTTATATCAATATAAATAAATCGAAATACAACATAAACTTATTTTCAGAGTCCGACAGCTGCGTGAGGAGTAAGAAAATCTAAATAAAAAAAAAACAAATAAAATTTGTTGTTTAATGATTTTATTATTTAAATGTTTCTTCTCATTTGATTTTTTATGAGAAATATTTTTAAATTATTTCTCTTCAAGCTTCTTCTATTGTAATACCAGATTATTGGGTATTGATCATATGTATACATATATATATCTATATCTATATATGTATATATAAATAAACTATTCTCATCGCTTTTCTTTTGTAAATAATGATTTCGATTTATTTAAATAGAAATCTGATATAAGAAAGAAAGATATGCATGTTGATTAAAAAATTTATTGTTTTATATATATTTTTTTTTATTTTTGCTAAAAAAAAAATAAGATGAGATTGCAGCTGCACGTATCATATTCTACGAATAATTATTTGTCTTGTTGTATTATATAGTTTTTTGTTTATTTAAAAAACAAAAACAAAAAATTTTTAATATATTTTTTTAAAAATATTTAATTTAACAAATAGATTCCATTTGGTCCAACAACATTTGGTTTTCATCCAGCTGGTCCATTATTTCAACCAGCAACATTTTTACCTCATCCATTACTTGCTGGACATTCAGTTGGTAATCCATCATATGCTCAACAACCATTCGTTTTTGCAACAACAAATAATCCTGGTCAAGCTCAACAATTTTTTCATGCACATTCACAACCAAATTTTGCTTTCCCATTTTTTTTAACACCACCATTAACATCAACACCAACTAGTCCTGATTCACCACTTTTTACTTATACAACACCAACATCAACGACTACAACGGTAACAACTACGGGTGGTACTACTTATTCAGCTTGATAAACATAATCACATATTTACATTGCATTAATCTTTGGGATTTTTTTTGACGAGAATGAGAGTGACAGAGGGAGAAAGAGAGAGAGAGAGAAAGATAATATCAATATGTGTGGATTTCAGCTATTATTTATACTTGTTGTTTTCATTTTTTTTTCTTTTTTGTTTATTTGTTTGTTTGTTTTTTTTCTCTCTTTTTGCTTCTCCTCTTTCCTACTCTTTCTACGTCATTCTTTCTCTTAAAACGTTGTTTTTTTTTTCTCTTTTATTTACCCGTCTGAATGTAGACTGTGGTTATTGCGTGAGCAGTTTTCTTTTTTTTTTTTACATATATGTGGAAACAAAAAACAGGGAAATATGTATGTGGCATTCAATAAAAAAAAAAGAACTCTTTTTATTTGTCTACAAAAAAAATCCAACTATGAAATCAATAGATTTTTATTTATCAATAAATTATTAACATTAGACATGAGAATAGATTAGACTAGAAATGATCATCAGAAGATAAATTAGTATTCTTTCGAGTGTTTTATAATAGATTGATAACATTTGACAGATATGAATGACATAAACAATTGTTGATTGATTCTATAAAATTCATATTGCTTAGTAAATAACTTATATGTTTATTATCTAATATAAATAAGTGAAATTTTTTATATATAAAATATAAAAATATTTCTCTAAGTTTTTAATATTAAAAAAAATATTATTTTATTATATATTATTGATCATTATTATCATTATTAAATATAATAAATAATCAATTATATGTAAAATATAGTTTTTATTTAAATATGTAAATAAGACATAATGTCATATGGGAATTTTATCGATTATTTACATGAAATAAATAATCATAGAGCAATAGAATGAAAACCTATAAGATAATTTCATGGAATTTCTAGTATAATCAATAATTATAGATAATATTAATTGAATATAGTCGAAGTTTATCAAATTTCAATAAAAAGAAAAATATTATTTATCTAATATATTCTATATAAAGCTTAATCAATATTCCTATAGATATAATTATTTGGCTATTTCAAGAAGAAGAAGAAAACTAACATACTGTATAATATATATATTGGATTTATACAACAAATGTTATCTGAAAATGAACAATACAATAGTTTTAGCTAATTTTTGATTATTGCGATGATCTATTAAATCAATATATTCACCAGAAAAAAATCTTTGGACACTCTTATTTTAGAAATAAAAGAAAAAGTGATTCATTCTATAAAATTCATATAAATATATGTGTATATATGTGTGTGTAATGATAAAGATGTGCTGATAGAACCACTATCATTGATGTCGTATAATCACAATCACAATAATAACATCCATCGCCATCCGGCAATAAAACCAAGGCCTCTTCATTTCCTATTCTTGTTTTTCTGTTTTGTACGCAGTTCGATATCATTGCATTTCTATACATATGCAAGAGAGCAAATAAAGAAGAAGAAGAAAAAAAAAAGGATATTTTCCTCGCCATTTTGTACAGTAAGTAAGTAAGAAGAGAATTGCTTGTCTTTTTATACAAATGCTTGTTTTTTGCTTCTATTCATAGCAATGAGAAAACGAGAGATAGGATATTCTCAATAGAGACACAAAAATACAGCAATAACAACTGATGAAATCATCGTTGGTAGTTTGAGAAACAAAAGAGAATTATTCAAAATAAAAGACATGAGTGTTACACCGGGTCTTGGTGCTTTTAATAAAGATAAAGTAGCTAATAAATTTGGTATTCAATTAAAAGCTAAAAATACAAATAATCAATCTGAACAATCATTAACTCCACCAAATGAAATACAAACAATTAATACAGAAATATCTACTGTAACAAAAAGTGAAACAGTAAGTAATATTCATGTACAAAATGAATCAAATGGCTTCCAATTAAATACAAATATGATTAATCATTCTGATTCATTAAAAAAATCAGAATCAACTAGTAAAATTTTCGAAAACTCAACAAAAAGTGAGTCTAATACTGAACTTATCTCTACACCAACAGATACTAAACAACGTAATTCTTTAATCTCGAATGTTAATCATTCCAAATCTTTAAACCCTGTGAAATCAAATGAATCGATTAAATCTTCTTTCCAATCTCCATCATTATTATCATCATCATCATCATCAACTAATATTTTATCATCACCCGAAACATCTGATACAATAAAAACATCCAATACATCATCTCTTTCTAATGATCGACGATCGAGCTTAACACTAATAAACCAAAGTATTTCACCAGAACTATCTTCAACTAAACGATCAAGTTTAATACCAATATCAATTGAACGAACTATTTCACCAGAACCAACTTCAGGTAAACGATCAAGTTTAATACCAATATCAACTGAACGAACTATTTCGCCAGAACCATCTTCAGATAAACGATCAAGTTTAATACCAATATCAACTGAACGAACTATTTCACCAGAACTATCTTCAGATAAACGAAGAAGTATAATAACAACAACAACTGAACGACCTATTTTACCACAATTATCTTTAATTAAACAAATGACCGTTCCAACAACTACAACTAAAACTGAAGCAGAAATTGAACATCAAAAAGATCAACCACTATATAAAAGACAATTATCAAAAACATTAGAAAATGTAATATCAACGGCACATAAAAATAAACATCCATATGAACTGACATCATCATCGACAACAACATCAAAACGGTAGGAAAAATTTCTTTTTATTATATTTTTATGCTTATATCTTAAAATTTATCGATTAGAAAAGTCATATCTATATTGAAAACGTGAAATAATTTTTATGACATGTCTATAACTATTCAATCATATGATTTTCTTGATGCACCTCATTTGTAAGATATGTCCATTTGTCTGTCGTCAATAAATATAAAAAGACATTTTCTCCTCCTATTTTTCTTTGTATACGTGTAATATGATACTTTCTAACAAATTGTTTTTCTTGTCTTATAGAAAAATAGAAATGAAGATAAATATAAAGTACACTTTTGATATTATGAAAAGCAATAAGTTTGTTCAATTTGCCGTCATCACTTTATAGAAAAGCCTTGACCTTGGCGTGTGAATTATGCATAATAATACGACCTTTGTTGGCGAGCGATCGAGCGCACACTTGCCTCTTAATGACTCACATGAGAGAAAATCAATGTTACAAACTAAATAAGAGAATATCGAAGGACATAACTAGACATACTCGAGAAAAAAAAAAGGCTTCAGACTACTTAAATCCAAATCAGTTAGTTTATATACAAATTAGTTTTATTTTACTATTCATTTTTTTTTATATGATTAAATATTTAAACAAATTAGGATAAGATAATCTTTTATTATATTGTTATAAAATATATTTATGATATGCAAATATAGTAAAATGATAGTGTCTGTTTCAATTTACACGTTTTATTTTTCGTTCTGTTTTTGTAGAAAATCATTATTATTATATTATTATTTATCAAATTCTTCTTCTTTTTTTTATACGTTCGGTTTTTTTTTCTTTCTCTTCTTTGATACCTACACATACGGTTGATTTCTCCTTCGAATACCCAACGAATACTTTTATACAATGTGCGTGTGAGGTTGAAGTTGACACACATAAATGCACGTGTGTCTTGTGTTACGTACTTCTTCTTCTTTTTCTTCTTTTTCTTTATTATTATTATTATTGTCGTCATAGTCGATGATACTGATCAACATGGTGAGATGCTCGTTGCTGTAATAATTTTTACTGTTCTCTATTGAACATAGAGAAGAAGAAAAAAAAGGAGAGAAAGAAGAAAAATGTCATCATCAACGTTCATCCAGCGATGGACATCCGTGAACGACTTGACGAAGACGACGAATAGTATTAATAATAACAAATATTCAACCCCTTTTTTTCTGCGACCTCAACCTGCACCACCATTACCACCATCCTCATCCATTATACGACCTTCACAATCATTAATCTCACTAGTTGAATCATCTACAAAAAGTCCATGTCGATCAACTAAAAATTGTTTATCAACATCTCGTGTTGCAAATATAATTCATCAATTTGAATCTCAAGCTGCATTATCAATGAATAATTCAACAAAAATATCTTCTCCAATTCGTAGTGTTTTTGTTAAACAATGGGAAACAACAAGAAAAAATGGAAATTCACCTATTCTTGTTGTTGAAACTTCTTCTTCTCCTATTCCATTTACAACAAAAAAGAATAATAGTAATAATAGTAATAATAATAATAAACCTCAACCAATAATTATCTGTGAGAGAATAACGAATTATCATCGATCTACTCCACCACCAATTCTTCCAAAATCTCCTCTAGCAAAAACATGGTCTCAACTAAAACGAATATCTCAACAACAACAACAGATAGAAAATATCGAAAATGATATTAACTCTTCTATACATCCAATAGTTTCTATTGTTAATAATGATTCTACAACATTATCACGTTCAAGTACAAGTACAACAACAGATTCAACTTATTCATCGTCATCATCATCATCATCATCATCATCATCATCATCATCATCATCATCATCATCATCACCAAATCCTTCATCCCTTCCTCGTTTTGCTCGTCCAACAATCGCTTCAGCTCAAAAACAACGTCAATCAATTTCTAATTTATCTTCTTTTAAACGAACTAATTCACCTCCACCATCAATAACAACATTTACTCGTGCAATACCTTCAAAATCAATATCAATTCTACCATTATATTCAATCAATGAAGATTTTGAACAACAATCATCTACATCAACAAATCATTTTTGTTCATCAAATATTAATTCAATTGATCAATATTGTCAAATATCAAATTCTAATATAATTCTATCAGATACAACATTAACAAAAAATTCCATAACACAAATTTTAACTATAAATACAAATTTACCATTAAAATACAAAAGAGATTCACTTATTCGACTATACGGGTAACAATTATAGATATATTTACAGATTAACGCTTTGCTCTACTAATCACATATTTATTACAGTAAGTAAATAGCTAAAGAAAATAAAAAGAAAAAAGAAAAAGACATATGATTGATTTGATATTTTATGACTTATATCATAAAAATAAATATTTTCATAATTATGTGTGAATAATTATATTAGAATATTTTCATGTGTTATAAGATTTCTTATAGAATAATTTTATACATATTTTGACTCATAAACGTCACGTTGGTATTCAATAATCTCAAATACATGTCAGAACACTACATTTCTTTTTCTTTTTTTCTCTCTTTTGCGATATGATGTTATCAACATACAAATTTTGCTATGATATGTGTAATAGAAGCATTCTGTCTATTATTTGTTTTATTTTTCTTCTCTCGATTCCGTTCTATTCGTCTCATTTTTCCGATAGCACATGTTTGATATTACAGTAACGTTATAATACAGAACAAAAAGAAAAATAAAAGACTTGTTCATATATATATATATTTCTTTCCTTTATAATATAATTTATAATGTGAGTTAAAAATATTTTTCATAATACCATAAAAATTTTTTTTTATTATTTCTTAGGCCTGATGCAATGCAACAACATGGTCATCATGCATCTCACGATGTTGTATTAGAAGATGGTAATTTCGAGATAAAAACAAAAAAAAAAAACTAAGATTATCTATGTATTTTTTAGATATTGATCCACCATTTTCTCCACGTATTGTAACAATAAAAAAGAATAAATCAGTTACAGATGAATATGAACTTATGGAAATTCTTGGAAGGTAAAATATTTTCATATATATAAAAAAAAAAAGAAAAAGTTTTATTTAAATTTTAGAGGAAAATTTGGTGAAGTTAAAAAATGTCGTGAAAAATCTACGCAACATTTATTAGCAGCTAAATTTATTCAAATAAATAAAGAACAAGATCGTATTGAAGCATTTAATGAAATTGAAATAATGAAAGCACTTCAACATTCACGTCTTTTACAATTATATGATGCTTTTGAAACAAAAGGAAATATTTGTCTTATTATGGAATTGTAAAATAAAAATAAAATATTTTCTTATGAAAAATAAACAGAAAAAAAAAAATTTTTTTTTTTTCTTTTAGAATTAGTGGTGGAGAATTATTTGAACGTGTTATTGATGATGATTTTATATTAACTGAACGTCTTTGTGAATTATATACAATGCAAATATGTGAAGGTGTTAATTTTATGCATTCATGTAATATAATTCATCTTGATATGAAGGTTTGATTTTTATTTATAAATTAAAAAAAAAAAGAAATGTTTTTTGTTTTTTTTTGTATTATTAAGCCGGAGAATATTTTATGTGTTAATCGAGATGGTCATAGAATAAAAATTATTGATTTTGGTCTTGCAAGAAAATTTGATCCAACTAAACAATTAAAAGTTTTATTTGGTACACCAGAATTTGTTGCACCAGAAGTTATTAATTTTGATCGTGTTGGTTTTGGTACAGATATGTGGTAAAGATTTAAAAGAAATAAAATAAAAAAAAAAAATTAATTTTTTTTCTTAGGTCTGTTGGAGTTATTTGTTATGTTTTGTAAGAAGATTATTTAAATATAAATGAAAATAAAAAAAATAATTTCTTATTTTATTTAGATTATCAGGTTTAAGTCCATTTATGGGTGAAAATGATAATGATACATATACAAATATAAATCGAGCTAATTATGATTTTGATGATGAAGCATTTACGGATATATCAGATGAAGCAAAAGATTTTATATCAAAATTACTTCTTAAAGATAAAGAGTAGAAATATTAAATATAAAAAAAAAAACAAAATTTATTCATTTATTTATTTTATTTAGTAAACGTCTTTCAGCAAGAGAATCTCTTGCTCATCCATGGTTAACTCGTCGACCTAAATCAATATCTATACCAAATGATGATGAAACAGCTGAAAAGAAATTATCAACGAAAAAATTACGTAGATTTGTTATACGAAGACGTTGGCAGGTTAAAGAAAAATTTTCTTTTATATTTTTTCTAAAATTGATTTGTTTTTGTTTTTGTTTTTTTTTATAGAAAGCGGTTAATGCTTTATTAGCATTGCAACGTATGGGAATGACGTTGTGAATAAGTATGACACGACTCGATTTTCCTTCTTTTTTTTTTCTTTTGATTCGCACACATATTTCCTTGGGTTTTTGTTTTTTTTTTTTTTGAGTCGCGCGTCTTTCACATATTGCTTATTTGTATTACATATGATCATCATCACCATCATCAATTAGTATATCATAACTGTTGTATTTGTTCGTTTTTTATTTTTTTATTTTTTCGCTGTTGTTACCTGTGGTTCAATTCAATTTGTTCGCCCAGAGAATAGAGCGTATGGATGGAAGATTTATCTTTTCTTATGTGTACATTATTTCTTTTTTTTTTTCTTTTTCTTTTCGTTTTTTTTTCTTCTTTTCATTATTATTATTATTACTATTATTATTATTATTATTTCTGCTATAAGACGGGAAAATTTCAAGATAATATTCAGATTTTAATTTTATGAATCTCATCAAAGTAGATGAAGTTATTATTTGATTTAATATGAATTGATGAAGAATATAATCAATAGTTGATGATAGAATAATTATCTGATGTAAACCAGAATGTATCCAAGTAATTTATCATAGTCAAGAAAAGAAAGAATTATATATAAATATAGAAGAAAAATGACGTTTATATTATGTGTATACAAACTGTTTGTATGATAGCCAGATGATAAACATATTCTGTTCAATTTCAATATTGACTATATTTAACATAAAAAAGTTATTATATGAAAATTAAACGATGAAGAATGAGATTATAATATTCTTTTCTTTTTTTGATTGTAAATAATAACATATGGTTAATGATTAAATATCAAACTAGCATCTGTTATATATTTAATTAGTATAAGAATTTAAAATTACGATGATCTTAAACTATCAGTTTATTGTAATTATAAACTAAAATAGATAATAGACCTTGTTCATTGACATTATTAATATGCGTTAAATACCAACAAATGACATTTGATGATAAATAATGACAGATCGATAAGCATTGTGTGAAAAAACTTACGTCAAATAGTAATTAGTTCTACTAAAAGGATATTTTTAGAATTATTTTAAGAAGAAATAAAGACACACGATATATTTAGAATTATTTTATATTTATCAAATAATTCTAATCAAATGATGTTTGTATTATTTATTTGATTATTCTTGATGGAATATTAGATTTTCTTTTATAGTCATTTTTAGCTTATATATAGTTGTCATTGAATTGTCAATATCATATAGTATTATATCTGACATAAATGTTATCATTCTCTATGTGTTAATATTCTCCATCAATAATCATAATGTTTAACTTTATCGTAATATTTGATTGGATATTTTTTTTTAAAGAATCTATTTCTTCGATTTTATTTAAAATTAGTTTTTTTCAAAATTCCAATAATTCCAAACAAAAAAACAAAAAGAAAAATTTGAATAAAATCACACTCGTTGTTTATCATTTGATTTTTGTTTATCATCTATTGATTCTACATTATTTCTTTTAAAGTCAACCTTATTTTTAAAACATTTTCTACAACATGTTAAACATGGTTCATTTCCACCCATTAATAAATGAGGTAAACCTGCTTTAACAGGTTTTCCTGTTTGAATTCTTCCTGCAGCAACTCCATATTGTCCAGCAACAGGCAACCACCATAACCATCCATCATCACGTAAATTAGCCCATAAATAAAAAAAAGCACCAACAAAATAAATAATATCACCATAATAATATATTGCATTTTCTCCATATTCTTCTGGATGCATTAATATTTGAATATTATATGTTATATAAATAAATGAACTTAATGTTGTTAATGTATATGCAACAGTATCTGCATCATCTAATGTATAACCACGACCAATTGTACGTGTATATGTTCGATACCATGACATAATCCTAAAAATAATTTTAAATAAATATTTTTTTTTTGTTTTATTTTAAATTTACCATCCAAATGATGCAAATAATTCAACAAATGCTGCAACTGTTTCAATTTTATGAAGTGTTAATGTATAATAACCATATATTCCATCTTCTCTTGAATACCATACAGCACTCCATAAATATAAAGCTGCTTCAATATGATTTAAATATTCAGGTATCATAATAACATCATTCCAACGATGATCTAAATTAAGAATATTAAATACAATGAAACTGCTCATTTTATAATGTATTGATCGTCGAAGAACGATAATGGGACACTTTATCATACTAATGTCACACCAATCTTTGATATAATGGTTATAACTGTAACAATCTGTGATGGTTGCTAAGGACGTCTATGGAAGAGGTAGTGGGTACAAATTTCTATGTTTTATACATTTCAACAATCCTTTTAGATAATCTTTCAGAAAAGACATACGAGAGAGAAAAAAAAATAAAACTATAAATTTTGATTACCTCTCCATGCCCACCAATATAATGTTGCGGATATAAGATGAACTATTGCTAAAGCTAAAATATACAATTAAATTTTAATATTAATAATATTAAATTTCTGTTATAAATTTAATCAATTACCAAGATATATTCGATTATTTATTGATGAATCTGCTTCTGATATTTCTTCAGTTGAATTATCATATGACCCACTTATATTACATAGACAATTATCAATTTCAGTATATTCTTCACCTGTGTACCATGGAGGATAGTCAATAAGTAGAATACCAATTGCATAAAGCTAATTAAAAAAAAATTAATAATTTTAATAAATTTATATAAAATTTTTTTTACTAACAAGATAAACAAGATTAGCAAGAAAATATCGATTTTGAAGT
>JAJEKB010000954.1:0-15229 GCA_022393335.1 Macrotrachela quadricornifera
GAATAAGATATTATGTGTGTATAGTCCTAAATTTACTTAATTTTCATATGTGTAGAAAAGAAAGAAAAATGACAATTAATAGTAAATATAACCATCTTCATTCTTATATATTTTTATCGGTAACGTGTCACTATTCAATTGATCGAACTAGTAAGTGTGAAAATAAACAAATCGACTTTCATATATTAATCCAATTTAGAAGGTCAAAGGAAATAAATCTTGTTGTTTTAACATACATATAGGGATATAAAACATAAAGAAATACTATCATAAAGATAATAAGAAAGAATAAAAATAAATTGTTAATAAAAGCAAAAAGAACATTTTGATAATCTAATTTGTTCAATTGAGATTTGTATTAAGACATATATATATATGAAAAATTAAATCTATTAGAAATTATAAATGAATAAAAGAATGATTTCCCATGATTTATGTCGTTCTATTTCCTGTCTTCTCATTAGACTTTTAATCCATTTCTCTTTCTTATTTATCTACTGAAAACACGTGATATAAATCAAACAATGAATCATAATCAAATAGCAATAAATTCTTTTTTCTTTCTGCTTTTTTTTTTAAAATTAAATTGAACTAAAAATCTAAAATACAAAATATATTTTTTTCTCTACTTTTTCAAATATTAATAAAATAATTTGGTGAGTTTTTTTTAAAATTCTGTAAAATTATTAGTCTATAAGTGAGAATGTCAATATAGAAAAGGACTTGTTATGTTGACTTGGTGTTGTATAGAGAAGAGATAGTCATTGCTTGTGAAATGAGAGATTGACTACACGTGCTTGGGAGAAAGAGAAAGATAAAAGCTCTCTTATTTGTGCACACATAGACACATATACACACACATTCATCGTCGATAGAAGATTAGACCAACACCACATACCGACCGTTAAACAACGGCGGGTGTGAGATGAAGATTGTTTCTTAATTATTTTTTTTATTATTGTAATTCAAAAATCGATTTTGAAAATTAAATATTCATTTGATTTATTAGTTTTTTTCCAAGTAAGTCTTTTCTTTTTTTCTTTTCTTTTTGCTCAATTTTATTTTTATATAAATTGAAATAATATAAATGATATATCTGGATTAATATTGATAAATGAGATGAGAAAGAAACAGGTGTTTATGGCATCAAACACACGTTCTCATATTCTTTTCTTAATAGATGAATCGATTGAAATATGATTTTTGATTTCATCCTCGATTTCTCTTTTGGATTATTTTTTTTTTTGTCTTATCATCTGAATTGAAGATCAGTTGAAAAGAAAAGAGAATTATATTCGGAATGTTCGTCATTGTTTTGTTTGCTCTATGTCATCATATATATAAATATACGTTTGAAGTCAGTTTTATCGTTGTTGAGTAGAAGAGAGGTGTCTTATCTTTATCTGTCGATGTCGGTATACGAAAAAAAAAAAATATATATATATAAAAGAGAGAGAGACTGTAAGAGTACCTTTTCTTTTGTTTTACTACCTTTTTCTCTCTGATTTATAATCCTTCTCTCATTTTTTTTCTGTTGAGACAGGATTGAAAAAAAAAAGAAAAAGGCAAGAACAGATGGTTTCTATCCTTGTAAAGTTTTAATATGATATATGTTTCTAGTTTATTATTGTAATCAATGGATCTTGAATCAAATAAAGTTTCATCATCACATATTGATCAAGAATTATCTAAAGAAGATTCAATTATTGATTCAAATAATTCCAATGAAGAATCATCATTTATTTCTCAACCTAATCTATCACCATTAAATATTATTGGTACACATCCGAATGAAGTTATTACAAGTATTAATGCTGATAATGGTTATCCTGTAAGACAAGAAAATGGACAACGAAAAACTGGACCACCACCAGGTATTGAAATTTTATTTTTTTTTTTTTGATTTTTATTTAAAAGAAAAAAAGCAAAACGAAATTTTATAGAATCTCATATGATAGGACTAATTGAAAATCATCAACTAAAACGATATATTTCATAAGATTATTGGTTTTTTGATGATTTTTTTATTTATTTACATATCATTTATATTTTATCTCTTTATCTTTTAAATAATTGTTCTATGATTAATATGTAATTTAAGTGTAATATTTATATTAAGCATATAATTGGTATTGTTAGATTGTGTATAATTACATTTATATTGAATAATCAATCCCATGATCAATAAATTAGAATAAGAGAAAGAAAAAAAGAGCCATAGATCATTTGTATTCTATAACTCTTGTTGAGACTAATTCTTTTACTGAATTAATAATTCTATTGTTAATAAAGAATATTATCTTATAAAGAAAAAAGTTGAATTTTATATAGAATTATTTATATAATATTGTAACTTAGATTGGCCAACAACTCGTCATCCACCTGGTCGTGGTTGTGAAGTATTTGTTGGTAAATTACCACGTGATTGTTTTGAATCAGAATTATTTCCATTATTTGAACGTTGTGGACAAATATATGAAATGCGTTTAATGATGGATTTTTCTGGTTTTAATCGTGGTTATGCATTTATAACATATACATGTCGTGATGATGCTAAACGTTCAGTAAAAGATTTAAATAATTATGAAATTCGTTCTAGTCGTTTAATTGGTGTATGTCAATCAGTTGATAATTGTCGATTATTTGTTGGTGGTATACCAAAAACAAAAAAACGTGAAGAAATACTTGATGAAATGTGTAAAGTAACTGAAGGTGTTGTTGATGTTATTGTTTATCCAAGTGCACATGATAAAACGAAAAATCGTGGTTTTGCTTTTGTTGAATATGAAAGTCATCGATCAGCAGCTATGGCAAGAAGAAAATTATTACCAGGAAAAATACAATTATGGGGACATCAAATTGCTGTTGATTGGGCAGAACCTGAAGCTGAAGTTGATGAAGATGTTATGGCAACTGTAAAAATTATTCTTTATTCTTTCTTTTTTTTTGAATGTTTAATTTAGGTTCGAGTACTTTATGTTAGAAATTTAATGATGACTACAAATGAAGAACAAATAAAAGAAATTTTTGAACGTTTTAAACCAAATTCAGTTGAACGTGTAAAAAAATTAAAAGATTATGCATTTGTTCATTTTAAAGAACGTGATGATGCATTACATGCAATGAATCTTATGAATGGTATTTAATATTTATTTTAATTTTTTTTTTCTGAGTTTTCTTTTTGCATTTTTAAAATTAGGTCGAGAAATTGATGGTTCAATTGTTGAAGTTACATTAGCAAAACCTGTTGATAAAAATCAATATTTTAGATTTACACGTGGTGTTAGTCCATCAACTATTGCAGCAAATTTACCAGTAATTTTTATTTATTTTATTTATTTTATTTTAATTTATATTTAATTTTAGTTTGGATTACCAACAGGTACTGTTGGTCCAACAACAACTACATTTGATTTAACACAACATTTTACAGCTATTCCATACTTAACAATTCCAACTACGCCAATGACAGCAAATGCAACACCAATACCTGGAATGCCTGCATCCGTAACAAATGGAACAACAGTTGTTTCAGCTGCTGTTAATGCTCTTCAACAAAAGTAAAATTCTTTTTTTTTTATTATCAATTATAAGAAATACATAATTGTATAATGAATAGCAAAAATTTTATCATCAATTTTCCTATTTATTTTAACGTTAAATAGAAATAATCAAAATGAAGATGAAAGTAAAGTTAAGAATGATTAGTTTACCTAAGAGTGTAAAGATAATTCATCTCAAGCAATTAGAACATATTATATAACATAAGAAGATAAATCTCAATAACTTCTCTATTACTCTAATATATTGTAATCATTAGTACGTTATACCAAGTAATAAAATGATAATTTTGAAATACATTTCAAATGTTTTTGTTAGTCATTACAGTAAGCTATTCATACTGCTTACCAACATCTTTATCTTCTATTGATCTTAATCATAAAAAAAATACATGAGAACAAATAATATCATATGATTTCTAAAGATACTTTTCTATATATATATATATATTTATATAATTGTAGAAATATTCGTCGATGTGTAAATGCTACCGGTCGTTTATCAGCAAATAATAGTACAAGTCCTCCATCATTAAATCCAAATACATCTTCAACACCAACCGGTATTCTTTCATCAACATCTCGTCCAAGTCAACCACCTCCAACTGTAATTCATCGTGGTGCTTATTATACAATTCTTCGACCAACATCACGTCGAACAGACGTATGTTATATTTGCATTTATAATATATATAAATATAAAAAAAAAAAGAGCAAAATTTTGCATGTGTTTTATTTTTGTGTGATTTAATGCTATGCATGGCTAAGTTGATAATTTTTTTTGTTGTAATTTTCATCATAGGAGAAATGTCTCGAAGATCTCTACAAAGAGACTTATGATGCGCTGTACGGCTCTGCTGCTAGTACCGTCGCTCCACCGATAATGATGATCGATTCCAATCAGCCTCAGTTTATTTTACCGGAACAACAAACTCCGCAGCAGCAGCCGAATCAGCCCGAAGAGGTAATTTTCTCCAGGGCTTTTTATTCTTTATATCAATATAAATAAATCGAAATACAACATAAACTTATTTTCAGAGTCCGACAGCTGCGTGAGGAGTAAGAAAATCTAAATAAAAAAAAAAACAAATAAAATTTGTTGTTTAATGATTTTATTATTTAAATGTTTCTTCTCATTTGATTTTTTATGAGAAATATTTTTAAATTATTTCTCTTCAAGCTTCTTCTATTGTAATACCAGATTATTGGGTATTGATCATATGTATACATATATATATCTATATCTATATATGTATATATAAATAAACTATTCTCATCGCTTTTCTTTTGTAAATAATGATTTCGATTTATTTAAATAGAAATCTGATATAAGAAAGAAAGATATGCATGTTGATTAAAAAATTTATTGTTTTATATATATTTTTTTTTATTTTTGCTAAAAAAAAAATAAGATGAGATTGCAGCTGCACGTATCATATTCTACGAATAATTATTTGTCTTGTTGTATTATATAGTTTTTTGTTTATTTAAAAAACAAAAACAAAAAATTTTTAATATATTTTTTTAAAAATATTTAATTTAACAAATAGATTCCATTTGGTCCAACAACATTTGGTTTTCATCCAGCTGGTCCATTATTTCAACCAGCAACATTTTTACCTCATCCATTACTTGCTGGACATTCAGTTGGTAATCCATCATATGCTCAACAACCATTCGTTTTTGCAACAACAAATAATCCTGGTCAAGCTCAACAATTTTTTCATGCACATTCACAACCAAATTTTGCTTTCCCATTTTTTTTAACACCACCATTAACATCAACACCAACTAGTCCTGATTCACCACTTTTTACTTA
The DNA here is from genome assembly GCA_022393335.1 of Macrotrachela quadricornifera. Taxonomy (NCBI): domain Eukaryota; kingdom Metazoa; phylum Rotifera; class Eurotatoria; order Philodinida; family Philodinidae; genus Macrotrachela; species Macrotrachela quadricornifera. Next base: position 5,380 of record JAJEKB010000954.1, read on the forward strand.
TACAACACCAACATCAACGACTACAACGGTAACAACTACGGGTGGTACTACTTATTCAGCTTGATAAACATAATCACATATTTACATTGCATTAATCTTTGGGATTTTTTTTGACGAGAATGAGAGTGACAGAGGGAGAAAGAGAGAGAGAGAGAGAAAGATAATATCAATATGTGTGGATTTCAGCTATTATTTATACTTGTTGTTTTCATTTTTTTTTCTTTTTTGTTTATTTGTTTGTTTGTTTTTTTTCTCTCTTTTTGCTTCTCCTCTTTCCTACTCTTTCTACGTCATTCTTTCTCTTAAAACGTTGTTTTTTTTTTCTCTTTTATTTACCCGTCTGAATGTAGACTGTGGTTATTGCGTGAGCAGTTTTCTTTTTTTTTTTTTACATATGTGTGGAAACAAAAAACAGGGAAATATGTATGTGGCATTCAATAAAAAAAAAAGAACTCTTTTTATTTGTCTACAAAAAAAATCCAACTATGAAATCAATAGATTTTTATTTATCAATAAATTATTAACATTAGACATGAGAATAGATTAGACTAGAAATGATCATCAGAAGATAAATTAGTATTCTTTCGAGTGTTTTATAATAGATTGATAACATTTGACAGATATGAATGACATAAACAATTGTTGATTGATTCTATAAAATTCATATTGCTTAGTAAATAACTTATATGTTTATTATCTAATATAAATAAGTGAAATTTTTTATATATAAAATATAAAAATATTTCTCTAAGTTTTTAATATTAAAAAAAATATTATTTTATTATATATTATTGATCATTATTATCATTATTAAATATAATAAATAATCAATTATATGTAAAATATAGTTTTTATTTAAATATGTAAATAAGACATAATGTCATATGGGAATTTTATCGATTATTTACATGAAATAAATAATCATAGAGCAATAGAATGAAAACCTATAAGATAATTTCATGGAATTTCTAGTATAATCAATAATTATAGATAATATTAATTGAATATAGTCGAAGTTTATCAAATTTCAATAAAAAGAAAAATATTATTTATCTAATATATTCTATATAAAGCTTAATCAATATTCCTATAGATATAATTATTTGGCTATTTCAAGAAGAAGAAGAAAACTAACATACTGTATAATATATATATTGGATTTATACAACAAATGTTATCTGAAAATGAACAATACAATAGTTTTAGCTAATTTTTGATTATTGCGATGATCTATTAAATCAATATATTCACCAGAAAAAAATCTTTGGACACTCTTATTTTAGAAATAAAAGAAAAAGTGATTCATTCTATAAAATTCATATAAATATATGTGTATATATGTGTGTGTAATGATAAAGATGTGCTGATAGAACCACTATCATTGATGTCGTATAATCACAATCACAATAATAACATCCATCGCCATCCGGCAATAAAACCAAGGCCTCTTCATTTCCTATTCTTGTTTTTCTGTTTTGTACGCAGTTCGATATCATTGCATTTCTATACATATGCAAGAGAGCAAATAAAGAAGAAGAAGAAAAAAAAAGGATATTTTCCTCGCCATTTTGTACAGTAAGTAAGTAAGAAGAGAATTGCTTGTCTTTTTATACAAATGCTTGTTTTTTGCTTCTATTCATAGCAATGAGAAAACGAGAGATAGGATATTCTCAATAGAGACACAAAAATACAGCAATAACAACCGATGAAATCATCGTTGGTAGTTTGAGAAACAAAAGAGAATTATTCAAAATAAAAGACATGAGTGTTACACCAGGTCTTGGTGCTTTTAATAAAGATAAAGTAGCTAATAAATTTGGTATTCAATTAAAAGCTAAAAATACAAATAAACAATCTGAACAATCATTAACTCCACCAAATGAAATACAAACAATTAATACAGAAATATCTACTGTAACAAAAAGTGAAACAGTAAGTAATATTCATGTACAAAATGAATCAAATGGATTCCAATTAAATACAAATATGATTAATCATTCTGATTTATTAAAGAAATCGGAATCAACTAGTAAAATTCTCGAAAACTCAACAAAAAGTGAGTCTAATACTGAACTTATCTCTACACCAACAGATACTAAACAACGTAATTCTTTAATCTCGAATGTTAATCATTCCAAATCTTTAAACCCTGTGAAATCAAATGAATCGATTAAATCTTCTTTCCAATCACCATCATTATTATCATCATCATCATCATCATCATCATCAACTAATATTTTATCATCACCCGAAACATCTGATACAATAAAAACATCCAATACATCATCTCTTTCTAATGATCGACGATCGAGCTTAACACTAATAAACCAAAGTATTTCACCAGAACTATCTTCAACTAAACGATCAAGTTTAATACCAATATCAATTGAACGAACTATTTCACCAGAACCATCTTCAGATAAACGATCAAGTTTAATACCAACATCAACTGAACGAACTATTTCACCAGAACCATCTTCAGATAAACGAAGAAGTATAATAACAACAACAACTGAACGACCTATTTTACCACAATTATCTTTGATTAAACAAATGACCGTTCCAACAACTACAACTAAAACTGAAGCAGAAATTGAACATCAAAAAGATCAACCACTATATAAAAGACAATTATCAAAAACATTAGAAAATGTATCATCAACGGCACATAAAAATAAACATCCATATGAACTGACATCAGCATCAACAACAACATCAAAACGGTAGGAGAAATTTCTTTTTATTATATTTTTATGCTTATATCTTAAAATTTATCGATTAGAAAAGTCATATCTATATTGAAAACGTGAAATAATTTTTATGACATGTCTATAACTATTCAATCATATGATTTTCTTGATGCACCTCATTTGTAAGATATGTCCATTTGTCTGTCGTCAATAAATATAAAAAGACATTTTCTCCTCCTATTTTTCTTTGTATACGTGTAATATGATACTTTCTAACAAATTGTTTTTCTTGTCTTATAGAAAAATAGAAATGAAGATAAATATAAAGTACACTTTTGATATTATGAAAAGCAATAAGTTTGTTCAATTTGCCGTCATCACTTTATAGAAAAGCCTTGACCTTGGCGTGTGAATTATGCATAATAATACGACCTTTGTTGGCGAGCGATCGAGCGCACACTTGCCTCTTAATGACTCACATGAGAGAAAATCAATGTTACAAACCAAATAAGAGAATATCGAAGGACATAACTAGACATACTCGAGAAAAAAAAAGGCTTCAGACTACTTAAATCCAAATCAGTTAGTTTATATACAAATTAGTTTTATTTTACTATTCATTTCTCTTTTTTTATATGATTAAATATTTAAACAAATTAGGATAAGATAATCTTTTATTATATTGTTATAAAATATATTTATGATATGCAAATATAGTAAAATGATAGTGTCTGTTTCAATTTACACGTTTTATTTTTCGTTCTGTTTTTGTAGAAAATCATTATTATTATATTATTATTTATCAAATTCTTCTTTTTTTTTCTATACGTTCGGTTTCTTTTTCTTTCTCTTCTTTGATACCTACACATACGGTTGATTTCTCCTTCGAATACCCAACGAATACTTTTATACAATGTGCGTGTGAGGTTGAAGTTGACACACATAAATGCACGTGTGTCTTGTGTTACGTACTTCTTCTTCTTCTTTTTCTTCTTTTTCTTTATTATTATTATTATTGTCGTCATAGTCGATGATACTGATCAACATGGTGAGATGCTCGTTGCTGTAATAATTTTTACTGTTCTCTATTGAACATAGAGAAGAAGAAAAAAAAGGAGAGAAAGAAGAAAAATGTCATCATCAACGTTCATCCAGCGATGGACATCTGTGAACGATTTGACGAAGACGACGAATAGTATTAATAATAACAAATATTCAACCCCTTTTTTTCTGCGACCTCAACCTGCACCACCATTACCACCATCCTCATCCTTTATACGACCTTCACAATCATTAATCTCACTAGTTGAATCATCTACAAAAATTCCATGTCGGCCAACTAAAAATTGTTTATCAACATCTCGTGTTGCAAATATAATTCATCAATTTGAATCTCAAGCTGCATTATCTATGAATAATTCAACAAAAATATCTTCTCCAATTCGTAGTGTTTTTGTTAAACAATGGGAAACAACAAGAAAAAATGGAAATTCACCTATTCTTGTTGTTGAAACTTCTTCTCCTATTCCATTTACAACAAAAAAGAATAATAGTAATAATAATAATAATAAACCTCAACCAATAATTATCTGTGAGAGAATAACGAATTATCATCGATCTACTCCACCACCAATTCTTCCAAAATCTCCTTTAGCAAAAACATGGTCTCAACTAAAACGAATATCTCAACAACAACAACAACAACAGATACAAAATATCGAAAATGATATTAATTCTTCTATACATCCAATAGTTTCTATTGTTAATAATGATTCTACAACATTATCACGTTCAAGTACAAGTACAACAACAGATTCAACTTATTCATCGTCATCATCATCATCACCATCATCATCATCATCATCATCATCATCATCATCACCAAATCCTTCATCCCTTCCTCGTTTTGCTCGTCCAACAATCGCTTCAGCTCAAAAACAACGTCAATCAATTTCCAATTTATCTTCTTTTAAACGAACTAATTCACCTCCACCATCAATAACAACATTTACTCGTGCAATACCTTCAAAATCAATATCAATTCTACCATTGTATTCAATCAATGAAGATTTTGAACAACAATCATCTGCATCAACAAATCATTTTTGTTCATCAAATATTAATTCAATTGATCAATACTGTCAAACATCAAATTCTAATATAATTCTATCAGATACAACATTAACAAAAAATTCCATAACACAAATTTTAACTATAAATACAAATTTACCATTAAAATACAAAAGAGATTCACTTATTCGACTATACGGGTAACAATTATAGATATATTTACAGATTAACGCTTTGCTCTACTAATCACATATTTATTACAGTAAGTAAATAGCTAAAGAAAATAAAAAGAAAAAAGAAAAAGACATATGATTGATTTGATATTTTATGACTTATATCATAAAAATAAATATTTTCATAATTATGTGTGAATAATTATATTAGAATATTTTCATGTGTTATAAGATTTCTTATAGAATAATTTTATACATATTTTGACTCATAAACGTCACGTTGGTATTCAATGAATCTCAAATACATGTCAGAACACTACATTTCTTTTTCTTTTTTTCTCTCTTTTGCGATATGATGTTATCAACATACAAATTTTGCTATGATATGTGTAATAAAAGCATTCTGTCTATTATTTGTTTTATTTTTCTTCTCTCGATTCCGTTCTATTCGTCTCATTTTTCCGATAGCACATGTTTGATATTACAGTAACATTATAATACAGAACAAAAAGAAAAATAAAAGACTTGTTCACATATTTATATATTTCTCTCCTTTATAATATAATTTATAATGTGAGTTAAAAATATTTTTCATAATACCATAAAAATTTTTTTTTATTATTTCTTAGGCCTGATGCAATGCAACAACATGGCCATCATGCATCTCATGATGTTGTGTTAGAAGATGGTAATTTCGAGATAAAAACAAAAAAAAAAAATTAAGATTATCTATGTATTTTTTAGATATTGATCCACCATTTTCTCCACGTATTGTAACAATAAAAAAGAATAAATCAGTTACAGATGAATATGAACTTATGGAAATTCTTGGAAGGTAAAATATTTTCATATATATAAAAAAAAAAGAAAAAGTTTTATTTAAACTTTAGAGGAAAATTTGGTGAAGTTAAAAAATGTCGTGAAAAATCTACTCAACATTTATTAGCAGCTAAATTTATTCAAATAAATAAAGAACAAGATCGTATTGAAGCATTTAATGAAATTGAAATAATGAAAGCACTTCAACATTCACGTCTTTTACAATTATATGATGCTTTTGAAACAAAAGGAAATATTTGTCTTATTATGGAATTGTAAAATAAAAATAAAATATTTTTTTATTAAAAATAAATAGGAAAAAAAACATTTTTTTTTTAGAATTAGTGGTGGAGAATTATTTGAACGTGTTATTGATGATGATTTTATATTAACTGAACGTCTTTGTGAATTATATACAATGCAAATATGTGAAGGTGTTAATTTTATGCATTCATGTAATATAATTCATCTTGATATGAAGGTTTGATTTTTATTTATAAATTAAAAAAAAAAAAAGAAATTTTTTTGTTTTTTTTTGTATTATTAAGCCGGAGAATATTTTATGTGTTAATCGAGATGGTCATAGAATAAAAATTATTGATTTTGGTCTTGCAAGAAAATTTGATCCAACTAAACAATTAAAAGTTTTATTTGGTACACCAGAATTTGTTGCACCAGAAGTTATTAATTTTGATCGTGTTGGTTTTGGTACAGATATGTGGTAAAGATTTAAAATAAATAAAATTTAAAAAAAAAATTAATTTTTTTTCTTAGGTCTGTTGGAGTTATTTGTTATGTTTTGTAAGAAGATTATTCAAATATAAATGAAAAAAAGAAATAATTTATTATTTTATTTAGATTATCAGGTTTAAGTCCATTTATGGGTGAAAATGATAATGATACATATACAAATATAAATCGAGCTAATTATGATTTTGATGATGAAGCATTTACGGATATATCAGATGAAGCCAAAGATTTTATATCAAAATTACTTCTTAAAGATAAAGAGTAGAAATATTAAATATAGAAAGAAAAAACGAAATTTTTATTTATTTATTTATTTATTTAGTAAACGTCTTTCAGCAAGACAATCTCTTGCTCATCCATGGTTAACTCGTCGACCTAAATCAATATCTATACCAAATGATGATGAAACAGCTGAAAAGAAATTATCCACGAAAAAATTACGTAGATTTGTTATACGAAGACGTTGGCAGGTTAAAGAAAAATTTTCTTTTATATTTTTTCTAAAATTGATTTGTTTTTGTTTTTGTTTTTTTTATAGAAAGCGGTTAATGCATTATTAGCATTGCAACGTATGGGAATGACGTTGTGAATAAGTATGACACGACTCGATTTTCCTTCTTTTTTTTTCTTTTGATTCGCACACATATTTCCTTGGGTTTTTGTTTTTTTTTTTGAGTCGCGCGTCTTTCACATATTGCTTATTTGTATTACATATGATCATCATCACCATCATTAATTAGTATATCATAACTGTTGTATTTGTTCGTTTTTTATTTTTTTATTTTTTCGCTGTTGTTACCTGTGGTTCAATTCAATTTGTTCGCCCAGAGAATAGAGCGTATGGATGGAAGATTTATCTTTTCTTATGTGTACATTATTTTTTTTTTTTCTTTTTCTTTTCGTTTTTTTTTCTTCTTTTCATTATTATTATTATTACTATTATTATTATTATTATTTCTGCTATAAGACGGGAAAATTTCAAGATAATATTCAGATTTTTATTTTATGAATCTCATCAAAGTAGATGAAGTTATTATTTGATTTAATATGAATTGATGAAGAATATAATCAATAGTTGATGATAGAATAATTATCTGATGTAAACCAGAATGTATCCAAGTAATTTATCATAGTCAAGAAAAGAAAGAATTATATATAAATATAGAAGAAAAATGACGTTTATATTATGTGTATACAAACTGTTTGTATGATAGCCAGATGATAAACATATTCTGTTCAATTTCAATATTGACTATATTTACAATAAAAAAAGTTGTTATATGAAAATAAAACTATGAAGAATGAGATTATAATATTCTTTTCTTTTTTTGATTGTAAATAATAACATATGGTTAATGATTAAATATCAAACTTGCATCTGTTATATATTTAATTAGTATAAGAATTTAAAGTTACGATGATCTTAAACTATCCGTTTATTGTAATTATAAACTAAAATAGATAATAGACCTTGTTCATTGACATTATTAATATGCGTTAAATACCAACAAATGACATTTGATGATAAATAATGACAGATCGATAAGCATTGTGTGAAAAACCTTACGTCAAATAGTAATTAGTTCTACTAAAAAGGATATTTTTAGAATTATTTTAAGAAGAAAAAAAGACACACGATATATTTAGAATTATTTTATATTTATCAAATAATTCTAATCAAATGATGTTTCTATTATTTATTTGATTACTCTTGATGGAATATTAGATTTTCTTTTATGGTCATTTTTAGCTTATATATGATTGCCATTGAATTGTCAATATCATATAGTATTATATCTGACATAAATGTTATCATTCTCTATGTGTTAATATTCTCCATCAATAATCATAATGTTTAACTTTATCTTAATATTTGATTGGATATTTTTTTTTAAAGAATCTATTTCTTCGATTTTATTTAAAATTAGTTTTTTTCAAAATTTCAATAATTCCAAACAAAAAAAAAGGAAAAGAAAAATTTGAATAAAATCACACTCGTTGTTTATCATTTGATTTTTGTTTATCATCTATTGATTCTACATTATTTCTTTTAAAGTCAACCTTATTCTTAAAACATTTTCTACAACATGTTAAACATGGTTCATTTCCACCCATTAATAAATGAGGTAAACCTGCTTTAACAGGTTTTCCTGTTTGAATTCTTCCTGCAGCAACACCATATTGTCCAGCAACAGGCAACCACCATAACCATCCATCATCACGTAAATTAGCCCATAAATAAAAAAAAGCACCAACAAAATAAATAATATCACCATAATAATATATTGCATTTTCTCCATATTCTTCTGGATGCATTAATATTTGAATATTGTATGTTATATAAATAAATGAACTTAATGTTGTTAATGTATATGCAACAGTATCTGGATCATCTAATGTATAACCACGACCAATTGTACGTGTATATGTTCGATACCATGACATAATCCTAAAAAAATAATTTTAAATAAATTAAAAAAAAATATTTTTTTTTTGTTTTATTTTAAATTTACCATCCAAATGATGCAAATAATTCAACAAATGCTGCAACTGTTTCAATTTTATGAAGTGTTAATGTATAATAACCATATATTCCATCTTCTCTTGAATACCATACAGCACTCCATAAATATAAAGCTGCTTCAATATGATTTAAATATTCAGGTATCATAATAACATCATTCCAACGATGATCTAAATTAAGAATATTAAATATAATGAAACTGCTCATTTTATAATGTATTGATCGTCGAAGAACGATAATGGAACACCTTATCATACTAATGTCACAGCAATCTTTGATATAATGGTTATAACTGTAACAATCTGTGATGGTTGCTAAGGACGTCTATGCAAGAGGTAGTGGGTACAAATTTCTATGTTTTATACATTTCAACAATCCTTTTAGATAATCTTTCATAAAAGACATACGAGAGAGAAAAAAAATAAAACTATAAATTTTAATTACCTCTCCATGCCCACCAATATAATGTTGCGGATATAAGATGAACTATTGCTAAAGCTAAAATATACAATTAAATTTTAATATTAATAATATTAAATTTCTACTATAAATTTAATTAATTACCAAGATATATTCGATTATTTATTGATGAATCTGCTTCTGATATTTCTTCAGTTGAATTATCATATGACGCACTCATATTACATAGACAATTATCAATTTCAGTATATTCTTCACCTGTGTACCATGGAGGATAGTCAATAAGTAGAATACCAATTGCATAAAGCTAATTAAAAGAAAATTAATAATTTTAATAATTTTATATAAAATTTTTTATACTAACAAGATAAACAAGATTAGCAAGAAAATATCGATTTTGAAGT
>JAJEKB010000957.1:0-36710 GCA_022393335.1 Macrotrachela quadricornifera
AGTTTCTTATCAATTGAATGAACAAAATCAAAAGAAGAAAAAAAAAACGAGATTTTCACTCGAGGCTAATACTGAAATATTGAAATGACGATTGACCTTGAAATATATAGAAAGAAACAGGTTCTTCTTTTATTTTTTTTAACAATTCTTACCTGATTAATTTTCAAGAAATCATTGTTAAAAATATTCATCCTATGACTATTATTGATAATCATGGACATTTTTCTACGCAACTCTACCAGGTATATAAGAAAGAAAAAGAGAAAATTTATAAATGAAAGTAACAATATGTTCTGTCTTATAAAATCAAAAAAAAAAATTTTTTTTCCGTCGATCATATATATATATACATGTATCTAATCCCATTAGATGGTATCGAAGAAGAAAAAAAAAGGTAACATTACCCATGTTTACATGTGTGATCGACAGTGATCGAATCATAAATAATAGAAGACAGTAACGAAACATTTCTATAGAATAGAATAATGTTGCTTACAAAAGTGCGAGAAAGTAAAGGTCCGTCAACGGCTAAGGTCTCATTTTAATTTTTTGTTAAAATTTTTATTCTTATCATTCTAAGCATTAATTTAGTCGAATAATGTAACTAATACTGGTTATGGTTCAAGTCATCAAAATACAAGTGGAATAGATCTACGTGATATGGATACATCATTTGGTGATATTGGATTAAGTATTACAACAAAACCTTTAGCAAAAGTTCAGGTTTTTATTTTTATTTTATTTAAAAAAAAAAGAAGAAAAAGAATTTTCTTAATAGAAACTGTCCGTTCAAACAATTCTTAATGGATCATTTCCACGAGTGACTGATAAACAACAATCAACATCATTTTTAACAGGTATTACACGAAGTGGAAAATCATTTAATACTTTAAATCAAACATCAAATCATGATTCTTCATTACCATTTTTAAATAATTCAGTTGGATCACCAGGAACATCAGCACGACTACATCATACAACTGTTCATCATCATTCTCATCATCATCATCATGGTGCTGCAGCAGCAACAGCACGAAGTTTAAGACGAGAAAGAACTCGAGAAGGAAGTGTTAAATCAACTTCGAAAGATGCTGATACAACAAATAATCATCATATATTTCAACAACAACAACAACAACATCATCATCATCATCATACTCCTCATCATTCTCATAATACAAGTGGATCATCTATTGTTTCTAGTACACATCAATTTTCTCGATCAAAAAGTTTTTTTACTAATACATCATCGGATAGTATTAATAAACCTCCATCATTTCCAATGAAAGCATCTGGTAAGTTTTATATAAATCAATATATATATATATATATTATTTTTATTTTAATAAATATGTAGAAGCTTTAACATATTATGGTGATAAATTAACAGAATTTGAAAAAACTGAAATATTCGATTACAGTGAAATATATTTTCTTGGTTTGGAAGCGGAAAAAATTTCTGCAACAAATGTAAAAGATTATGATGATGAAAATGGTTCATATATGAAAATGAGTAAAGATCATATATGTTATCGTTTTGAAATCTTAGAAACATTGGGAAAAGGTTCATTTGGTCTTGTACTTCGATGTTATGATCATAAAAAAAAAGAAGCTGTTGCTTTAAAAATCATTCGAAATAAAAAACGTTTTCAACAACAAGGACTTGTTGAAGTTAATATATTATCACATTTAAGAACATTAGATTCGGATAATTCATTAAATCTTGTTCATATGAAAGAACATTTTTATTTTCGTTCTCATCTTTGTATTACATTTGAATTACTTGGGTAATAAGATTTTTTTTAAAAATATTTTTAGAATTTATTTTATATTTAGAATTAATTTATATGAATTAATTAAAAAAAATAATTATCAAGGTTTTAGTGTGCATTTAGTCAGACGTTTTGCTGCTTCACTTTTACAATGTCTTCGTGTTATGTATAGAGAAAAAATTATCCATTGTGATTTAAAACCAGTAAGAATTTTATTTGGTTCTATTAGATTTAAATAAATAATTTATTTAGGAAAATATTTTATTAAGACAGAAAGGAAGTAGTAGTATTAAAGTAATTGATTTTGGATCTGGTTGTTTTGAATCACAAAGAAGTTTGTTAATTTCTTGAAATAAATTATAAATTTTACCGTTTTTTTTTGTTTAGTTTATACTTATATTCAATCTCGATTTTATCGAGCACCAGAAATTATTTTAGGTATTCCTTATACACCAGCTATTGATATGTGGAGTTTTGGTTGTATTCTTGTTGAACTTTTTACCGGTAAGTTAGAATTCTTATGCTTACAATATCTTCTATATTATAATGTTCACTGTGTGTCTATCTGTTACCGGGTCAAAAAAACATGGTTTCAGATTGATCCGAGGGGTCAAAAAAACATGTTCTCAGATTGATCCGAGGGGTCAAAAAAACATGGTTTCAGATTGGTCCGAGAGGTCAAAAAAACATGGTTATAGCTCGAGTTCTAGAGAAAAAACTAGGCTTGGCTATCTTCTTCTATATAATAATGTTAAGTGTCTCTGTGTGTTACCAGGTTAAAGGAACATATGATTGTTTTCAAAGAAATTTTTTATATTTGTTACCTTTAAATAAATTGAATAGAATTCTTGTTATTTTAAATTCTATAATATATATGTTTTGTATGTCTATAGGTTATCCAATATTTCCTGGTGAAAATGAACAAGAACAATTAGCAATGATAATGGAAGTAATTGATTTACCACCAACTCATGTACTTGAACAAGGAAGTCGAAGAAAATTATTTTTTGGTTTGTTAAAATTTTCGTTTTTGTTATTATTATTTTTTTTTTTAAAATTAAGATTCCAAAGGAATTCCTCGAACAGTTTCAACAAAATCATTAAAAAAACGTCGTCCAGCTAGTCGTCCATTAGGACAAATTCTTCGAACAACTGATAATAATTTTATTGATTTTATTCGTCGATGTTTTGAGTTTGTTTGTCAATGAAATATTAAAAAATGAACAAAATTTTATTTCTAAAAAAATTTTCTTTTTCTTTTTTTCGTTATGTAGATGGGATCCTATTGAACGTTTAACACCTGAAGAAGGTTTACGACATCCATGGATTGTTGAAACAAAATTAAAACGTTCATCACGTGAATCACGAACACGATATAGAGTAAAAAAAGAAGATAATAATACAACTACTACAACTAATAATAATACGACATCATTAATCAATGGAGATTCATGTAAAATTTGCTTTTTTTTTTTATTATTAAAATAAAGTTTTTTATTTTAAAATTATAGATTTTAGTTTAAATGAAACAACTGGTCATGAAGATAATCTTACAAATGAAGATGATAAACAAACAACAATAAATAATAGTGGTTCATTAACAATTTTTCCTCGAATTTCTAATCAATAATTAGATCGGTGACTTACAAATCTCAGCTCAAATAAAACAAAATGAATATCATTCTTTCTTTTTCTCTCTCTCTCTTTTTTTTCGTCCATTGTACAGAACACCGATTTATATCTTTTGTTATTCCATTATATATTTTTTTTTCTTTCTTAATAATTTATCAAGATTTTTTTCAATTTAATCATTGAATATTGTTTTTATAGGTTAATTAACACAAAAAAAGAAAATCATATATAATATCTCTTCCTTTTATAATAGAGAATGGATGGGTCAGTTATAATGAATAATCATTAATTTGATATTATTAGCAAATAAATCTTCCTTTTTTTTATTTGTCTTTTAACATGTAAAGAATATTGACCTTTCATTAAAAATAAATCAATATTTGAAAAAGAAAAGATATTATCATTTTATTCAAAGATAGACGAAGAAAAAAAAAATGAGACATTCTAATTTTTATAATCAAACTATTCATTAATGTATTTGAATAAAATGTATATTAGTTATTATTTTATTATTATTTGTAATTTATATTTATTAATTAAAGGTTTTTGATTTTTATTCTTTATTTAAAATGTGATAAATTCTAATTAATATTTAGGTCAATTTTATTTACCAAATGAATGTTTTATAACATTTGATAATATATCAAATAGTATATTTATATGTCCATCATTATGTTATACAATGCGATATATAACTAATCAACAAGAATATCCATTATATGGCAATGAAACATATTCTGGAGTGAATTAATATTTAAAAATTTTACAAAAAAAATTTTTTTTTTTTTTGTTTTATAGAATTCATTAATATGTAAAGCAGCTTTACATGATGGTCGTATTGCTTCATGGAATAATGAAAATTCTACATTATTAATACAAAATACTTCAATACAATCATCAATATTTCAAAGTACTCTTAGAAATGGTATTCTTTCATCTAAACAAACTGATTATTCATATAATGTTTATCAATTTCTTAATAAACGAATAAATGGTTTGAATTAAATAAATATTTAAAGAAAAAAATATTTATTTTATTTAGAAATTCTAATACCTGATATAGCTATTGAACATCGAAAATATCTTTATTCACAAAATGATATATCAAGTATAACATGTAGAAGTAAAACAGATTTATATCCAATTCAATCAATTAATATTGATAATGGATGTATGAAAAATTTTATTTTTAAATGAAAAAAAAATTTGTTTTTTTGGATTTTTAAGGGAAACATTGGACAGAAAATCGTTTAAAATATTTTACATATCCAAAAAATTTAACACGAAAACAATCATTAGAATTTTGTTTAAATAATAATGGAACATTAATGTATTGGAGTAATTTAACTGAACAAGAAATACTTCAAGGTAAAATATTTAATCTTTTAGTTTTTTTTTTTTATTTAAATAAAAAATATAGAAGTGCTATTAACAACAATTCATGAATTATTTCATTATCAAAGAAATTTAATTAATCAAAATACATTAAATTTTTTTATTGGTTTAAAACAAATTGATCAAATAAAACAATGGGAATCAAATGTAAACAAAAAAAAACGAACTTTTGTCTTTTTTTTTTAGAATAAAAATTCTTTATTTAGATTATTCCATTTGAATTAAATTTGAATTCAATTCTAAATAAAAATGATTATTGTACAATAATTCAAACAAATGGTACAAATATTCAATCAATAAAAATTTATGATCATATATGTAATGATACTAATATTTATGCTTATCCACTTTGTCGTCTTTTACGTAATATTTATTTAAATCATTTTATTTATTTATTTATTTATCTTTTTTTTCTATAATTAGCATCTGTAATAAATGATAATAATGATTTTATTTATCGTCTTGAAACAGATAGTGAATCAAAAAATTTAATTGGTATTATTGATTATTGTTCCGAATTAGGTGGATATCCAATATTTGCAAATAATGCGTATGAATGGCAATTAATTCAAGGTATTATTAGTAGAATTTATAGGATAATTTTATAATCATAGGGTGAGGATGGGACATAGTTAAGGAGTCCTGGCAGAGCATAATGATTGACCGCATTTTTAACCTTACTTTTTCATCATCTAATACATCCTACTAAAAATAATATACCATAAGATGCAGTGTGAATAGCTGTACATTTTTACAAAGGATACTATAGTCTACAATTGTAGTTCGTAGAATATTAGTAATATATACTGTCACTCTGAGCTAGGGATTCAAAAAAAAAATGAATGCTCGAAAAAGTATAGTTATATGTGCCTATGCTGCATATTTTTACTAACGAGGGAACATTGTCAGGTGCCCCCTTCCGATTTCAATGAAACTTCGTCTATAGATACTCTATAGTACCCTAGTCAAAACTCTAACAGAGTTTGGGTTCCTATTGAGATATGGCGAAATTATCAGATATCCAATATGTCCATTTCTAAAAAAACCCTGTGGGGGACCCCAGGTACGAAAAAATCGTATTTTTGAATTTTGGTCTCAAACTCCGCGCGTACAAAGGTCTCAACTAGACTAGCTTGTGTAGAAAAATTTAGAAGCTTTGAACAAAGTCTTACCGAGATATGAAGCTTTCAAAAAACGTATGTTATATACACTATTCATGGAAAAGGGCTTAAGATTTGAAAGTTCTGTATCTCGGTGAGACTTTGTTCAAAGCTTCTAAATTTTTCTACACAAGCTAGTCTAGTTGAGACCTTTGTATGCGCGGAGTTTGAGACCAAAATTCAAAAATACGATTTTTTCGTACCTGAGGTCCCCCACAGGGTTTTTTTAGAAATGGATATATTGGATATCTGATAATTTCGCCATATCTCAATAGGAACCCAAACTCTTTTAGAGTTTTGACTAGGGCACTATAGAGTATCTATAGACGAAGTTTCATTGAAATCGGAAGGGGGCACTTGACAATGTTCCCTCGTAAGTAGAAGTCATGAAAAAGTAAAAAAAAATACACTTTGGAGGAGTTTCTAAAGGATATCTGAGAGTTCACTGAAAGATCCTCTGCATAATCAAATGAGGAATTCTTCAGAAATCTTCCGAACATATTTTTTTTGTTATTTCTTAACTCCTGATTGATATTTCATCATTAGAGATGGGCCGGACAGTCTACTTTTGAATGTCAGTTCGAGTATTTCCCAAGGTATATAGTCAATTATGAAAGTAATGTGAGTTTAGAGTTTGGATATCTTCGTTTTTTTTCGGACGCGTATATTTGTTTAGTTTTTGGATTATATGCAGATTTATCATAGCCAACTTCAATCCATTTTATCGGATAACTAAAAATGACTGAATTCGAATCCGAACGTTCGATCATCATAAATTTTCCTATGCATTGTTCAATTATCCGAGGATTCTCAACAAAAACTGATCGAGATTCATTAGATTTCTACACTATTGCATTAGTTTCTCAGAAACTTGATTCTTGAATCTATAAAACAAAAAATCAATTGAATAAAACTCGACACATAAGCATTTTTCTTTTTGCAATATAAAAGAAAAAGAACGAAAAGAAATAATCAATGTACGCACGAACGAAAATGTACTCACTCAACTATATGTATCGTATGTTTCGATAGAGGGAGTAATTAAATGAAATATTATTAAACTAAAATTGAGTTTAATGTAAAAACTTTTGAAATTTATTTAAATAAAATTTTATTTTATATAGAAATAATGTTAAAAGATCCAAATTTTAAATCTGATTATGTTTTTACGGGTTTAATATCTCCAACAAAACAAGTAAATAATGCATATTGGATGCCAATGAATATTTCTGTATGTTTTACATATGAATTTTTTTGAATAAATTTTTATAAAAAAATCATTTTGTTAGTATAATAATTCATTAGATTTTATTTCATTTGCTACATCTCGAGGTTCAGATCGAATAGGATATCATTTATCAAAAGCTCGTGATGAATCATATTATAGTTTGTATGATATTAATCCATATTCAATATTTAATACTCTTCGATTTTGTCGTAAATATGATATTCGATCATTAATAAAACAATCAACATTATGTAATCATCCATCTTGTACATTAAACTGTATTAATTTAACACTTCCAAATGAAAGTGATGATGTAAGATTTGGTTTTTATGCTTGTATTCCAAAAAATAGTTTAGTTGGAATTGTTTATACACAATCATTTCCTGTATATGGAGATTTTATTCGACCTAATCTTCCAATGGATTATAGTGTTGCACTTCGTAGAAATTATAATCAATCATTAATATTAAATTTCGAACAAATTGATAAAAATCTACAATCTACATGTTATGAATATATAAATTTTGATAAAATCTCAACATTAAATGATACAATATTATTATCATGTGATTCATCAAATACAAATAATAAAACAATGAATGGAATTAATTTAAAAAAAGATTTTAATAATCTTATTACATTTTCATTAAAAGATAGACGAATGTCTGGACATCATACAAGATTTATTGATTATCAACTTTGTTGAGTTAATTTAATAAATAAAAAAAATTATTTCAGTTTTTTTTTTTTATTAGATGATAATCGATGTTATTATCAAGGTATATATCATCCATATATAAATCAATGTATATGTGCACCTGGTTTTTATGGAAATGAATGTCAATATAGTAAAAAAACAAAAACTTCAAATAAAAAAAAAACATATTTTTCTTTAATATAAAGGTTGTCCACCGGGTTATTATGGACAAACATGTGATTTTTATTGTCAAGGTGATGACGATTATTGTAAAGGTTTATTAATTTGTTTACCTGATCCATATGGATGTTCGTGTTATATGGGTTGGTATGGAACAAATTGTAATATAAGTAAGAAAATTTAGAATTTTATTATTATTATTTTATTTGAAATTATTTGAAAAGGTTGTCCAGATAATCAATATGGACCTGATTGTTCTTATAAATGTTCATGTTTAAATTGTAATAGATTTACAGGTGTTTGTAATTGTAATGGAACTGAATGTTATCGAGGTAATTAAACATTTTTTTTTAATAAGATTTTTGATTTCGACATCGCCATACGATTTACAAAGAAAACGTTCGAAATAATAAAGAGAATTTGAAGTTATATTTTAGTTCCGGAAAATAATCAAATTCTAGTATTTCGATCTAATCTGTTATTTACATATCGATCATATGATTCTTATAGTTGTTTAAAGCAGAGATAGATACGATATGATTTAATATAATTTGCTTTGAAGAAGACGTTGAAATCATTATAAAGATTATCAGATTTACATATACACAATATTTTAAATCCAAACAGTGAAATTAATTCATCCTCACCCTCAAGATTGTTTAAATATTCTATAATCATCTACCAAAATTGCGTAAAACGCTTATGACAAAATCTAGAAAAAACCAAATCCAAACTGACTGTTTCACTACTCCGCAAGACTACCCAAATCGATGATTTTCGAAGCAGTATTCTGTAAATTTCCGACAAAAATTCTCAGAAAACCCACCGTTTTTGTCAGGAATTCGTCACAAGGCCTTACTTATCCTAATCATTAGAAAATTCGATTAACTAAAAAAAACTAAACACATCACCATATTTTGCTCGTATTTTAAAGTCAATTCAATCATGTGAATAGTAAAGAAATTTCGCATGCACAATATTTAATTATAAATTTAAAAAAAACATATTATTTTTTTTTATTTTCTAAAATAAATAATTGAAAAAAACAAACTTTTTTCACAATGTTTAAGGTATATATAGTCGTACGGAATTGCAATCAAAATGTTCCTTATCATCATCATCATCAAGAAATTTAGCATTAATAATCACTATTCCAATAGTTAGTGTAACTATATTAATAACAATAATTGCATTAATATTATATTGGAAAATAATATTATCAAAAAGAAGAGAAGAAAATAATATATCATATCCATCTAATAATATGATTGATGAACATCTGTAAGATTATTTTCAATATGATTAAAATGTTTAAAATGACATGGTGGTGATATATCACTTTTTTTAATAAAACGTTTTAAAATTTTATTATTACGTATGAAATTATCTGTATTAAATTGATTTTGTTTTATATATGAATAAAATCTTGTAAAAAATTTTTCATCATTTAATTCAAAACGTAACATAATTGAACTATTATTTGATGAATGACGAAATGATAATGTTAAATTTGTTGGTTGTATTATATTTGATATTGTTGTTATACGATCTGACCATAGAATAAAACCAGTTTTTTCATGAACAATTATTAAACGTAATTCTGATGATCGACGAGGATTTAAACCAGTATTATATAACCATAATGGATAACCACGATGAATTAATTTCCATTGTTCTAATGAACATACTTGTATATCAGTTAATATAAATAATCGTACTAAACATGGTGAAACATATATATGTGAACCCATAGATGAATAAAGTGATTCAATACGTTGTATAAGTTCAGTTTGATTAATAGAAAAATTTTTATCTTCATTTAATTTTCCATCAAGTAATTCGGAAAAACGTCTTTGAAGTTTTTCTAATTCCGAACAATTCCATTGATTTTCTTCTTGTTCAATTGTTAATAATGGTTTAACAATACCAATTTGTTTTTTTTCACGTCTTTCAATTGAATTATATTTTATTGATGGTATTAATGATAATAAATCATTTTTAGTTTTAGTTAAATCATTAGATAAACATTCATCTAAAATATTGTCGTCTATTTTATTTTTATTAATATTATTCTTGAGAAATTGTCTTTCTCTCTCTTTCTTGTTTGGTTCATTTAATTGATTTAAACTTACTTATTTGTTGTTTTTGTTTAAGACGTGGTGGTTGTTTTAATTGTTCTCGTCTTTTTAATGGTTCACTTTTCATATGTGTACTTAAACGATTTGTCTGTGTTGTCCAAATAATTTGTTTTCCATCAATTGATGTTGAATTATATTTCGATGAAATATTACTTAGTTCTTCCATTTAAATAATCTTATAAAAATAACGAAAGAAAGCAAATGATGTAATAGAAAAGTTTGCATGTTTAAAAAAAAAAAGAAAAAAAAGAAAATGAAGGTCAGTGTCATTATTTGGACACTCATATAATAATTGCACGTTTTAACGGTGTAAAGAAGCTGCTTTTCATCGTCCTTGTTCAATCACAATGTGTATATATATATAAAGAAGGTGCAAGAGGGAAAGAAGAAAGAATAAATGCGACGAAAATGGTTCCTTCTTTTTTTTTTTTCCTCGTTTATATTAGTTGTTAATCCTCTTATAAGCAAACAAGATCGAATGATTAGAGAACAAAGTGCATCATTACATAATCGTCTTTGTCAATTGAATCTAGTTGTCGTTTTACTTTCAACTTGCCGCATGTCAATCATATTTAAGTGTCTTCTCTTTATTAATTATCCCTCTCTCTTTTTTTTTCTTCTTTTCTTCTTGTTTACATAGATCAATAAATCACATTTATTAGATTTCTCAATGAAAATCAAATATATGATAATATGTAACAAATAGATATAACTTGCCTATAAGACTAGATCTAGTAAGTGTTTGTGATTAGTTAAGCAAACAATTGAATGTAATTGGTGATGAGAATGAAAAAAAAAAAAGAAGAGAGAGAGACTGATTTGTTTAGTTAGTTATGATGTGAAAATGTATCGAAGAGAAAAAAGAACATATGCTGATGATTAGAATCTGCGTGACAGAATCGCTGATTATTTCTTATATGCTTGAATATGTTATCTAATATGAGTCTAGATTAAAAGGTCGTTTATCGAACAGTATAAACACAATAAGAAGAAATAGATTTGATCACTATTGACCGATAAATGACACAATACATATACTTACATATTCAAGGTTTTAAAATAAACATGTTAGTTCTGGCTTTTCTTTTGTTTTATTATTTTTTTTTCTTCTCTTCTTTTTGTTCATAACAGATTTTCTCTGTTCATTATTATTTGATTAAGAATAGAAAGAAAAGAAAGTTATTCTCATGGTTAAATGACGATGAGAATATTATTTGCAGAACATAAAAAAGAATATAAGTTGATGAAAGATTTCTTTTTTTTTATTCTCTTAGGAAAAGATAGATTCTATATCGAAAGAATTTTTCTTCAATAAATGATCGATCCTATACGAGAAGAAAAAAAACGAGAAGAGAAAGAAGAAACATTTTATAAATTAAATCTTAATTAATTAGATTAGCAATCGATTCAATAAGAAAAAGGAATATTGAGATCTTATCATCATCAGTTTTACAATATGATTTATTTCGGATAAGCGAGAAGAAGAAGAAAAAAAAAAAAACTAGAATAACCTTCTTCTGTCCGTTAAGCAACAATGATATTCATTGTATTTCATTATCAATAAGAAGAGAAGAAAAAAAACAAAATTGTTATATTTATATAGATATGAGATACACTATGAAATATGCTTTTAAGGAAGATATATAGAAACTATAGTAGACAATCAGAGAAAGTAATAATCAATCCAAATGATAGGCTTGATTGACATATGAATGTAAATATTGTTAGTTGGTAATATGTTATCAATGTAGCATTTAATATTGAAAGGGATATTGTATATAAATTAGAAGAATTTTTTTCCTAGCTAATATAAATATAAATATAATCAATATTATTCAAAGAAATTTTCTTGAATTTTAATAAATATGAATATAATATTGAAAAAAATTTGATTCATCTTTTACAGAATTCATTTTATTGTTCTTATCAATAAAATTTATTTATTGAAAAAAAAAAATTGTTTTTTTGTCATTATTGTGTATATATATACATATTGTTTAAATTACAAAATTTATCGATTATAATTAAAATGAAAATAAATATTTCTAACCTTTTCATTTATTTTTTCTTATCTTTTCATTCAAGCGAAATATACATGCAAATAAAAAAGAAGGACAATAAAAATGTTATATTTCATTCAATTCTCTTTTTCGTATTTTATATTAAATCAATTTTTAAATATAAAGGTAAAGAAAATTTATTTATATAATAATATATTACTTTAAATTATAGTTAAATAATGTTATTATCACGAATAATATTTTATTTAATAATAATATTATTATTATTAAGTTATTTTTGTGAAGCTCAAGAAGAAATTCGTAAAGCTGTAAAAGCTAAAACTAATAGAAAAATAAAAGAAGGACGAAAAAAAATTCAACGAGGAAAACAAGCTGTACGATTAGTTAAAAATCAAGCAAAAGCACCATTTAGTCGAGCAAGTACAAAAATAAGTAAAAAATATCAAAATACAAGACGAAAAATTCAAGCTATAGAAAATATTATTAATTCATAAATTTATTTTTTGTGCAATTTTAAATAATTCAATATAATTATCAATAAAAAAAAACGAAAGAAAAACAAATGAAATCTATTTACATAGAATTATTTATTATATTTATCAATTATATACTATTTAAGTAAGTTGATTTTAAATGTTATCTTTCTTTGTGAAAGTGATAATCATTTTAACTTCCAGATATTGAATTTCGCATCAATCAATAAACAAATCTAAATGTAAAATCTTCTCTTAGAAATTCTATAAATATGTACTATTAATTGAACAATAATCGTTTCGATTTTCATACCATAAGTATGCTTCTATTTTAAGATTAAAACTAAGATGAAAATCTCGTGAGCCCAGCTATCCATTGTTTCGAGCCCGCTATAGTTTATTTAGTTTGGGAAGAAATAACATAATTATTAATTATAAGTAACGAAAAAAAGAACATAGATAAAGTCGGTCCTGCTTTTTTTGGTCGTCCATGTCGTTTTCCTAAACTTTCTAATTTATCTGGATCAGGTATAACTTATAACCCAAAATGAATTGGAGCACCAACTGCATGTTTGCATACATATGCCTTCATTGGATGTTGAAACTGTTATTCTACCGTCATAAGAAAAAAATAGCTTGAACTTGGAAATCACATTCAGAATATTTTCTGTACTTTGAACACCGGTATATGACCCTCTTTCCAGCTTCAGTCTCTTCTGTACGTGTTATGGCTACAGTACTTTGTACAATATAGGATTGAAGTTCAGTTCCGCTAAAAAATTTGTCGACAAAGTTCCACGTTCGTTTGGCCATGAAGAAATGTATAAGAAGTTCGAAAAATACTGAATACACGAATTATGCATCACGATAATCTAGCGTATTGTTGAACTTAGTTTTACAAGCGCCATCTAAACTATCTTACTATTGGGCTCAAAACAATGTATAACCGAGCTCAAGAGGCGCAAAACATTTTTTTGAGCCCGGTGAATTTCGTTCGGGCTCAAAAAAATATTTATCCCAATAAATATTATAAATTAAAATAAAAACAAACAGAATATGTCATGAGATACAAAATGGATAGAACTCTAAACGATCAAATCTCAACATTGTGAAAAATGAAATTATCTATTTTATTATTCTAATACTAATTGAATAGTATTCAAATACTACAAAAGAATATTTCTTCAAATCTTTTATAGATAAATAAGGTGTCTGAGACACTACCTTTAGTATAATCTAAGTGATTATAATAAAGTATTTTAACATGAGATATTTTTGATAGTTGGTCATAGTGCTAAAGTAAGTTTTTTTAATACAATAATATTTATATCAAAAAACTAAACAGGGTTTTTCTCTTTTAATATACATGAGGTGAATGTACCAGATGTTTCATAACGAATAAACAATTTTTATCATCCAGCACGTTTATCTTAAAAAACAAAATATATTGAAAAAGCTCTACAACTTAGACGAGACCACTTTTGTTTTTGAAAACAATTACAATAAGCATTACTGTGTAAATTGTAGAGCTTCTCACATTGCACCTTGTAGTACATTTTATTTTTAAAATAAACGTACTAGACGTGATAAAAAAGAAAATATATAAAAACTATTTATTCATTATGAAATACTCGTTAGTTGTATATTACATGCTTGATTTAAACTGAAAATAATCTATTTATAGATTGAAAACAGGAACGAGTACAAGAGAGAAAGATAGATATCATAAAATAAAACCTGGGGAAGATAATCAGAGCTCAACTGTTGAATCATTAATTTGAATTCATCTAGTCTTTTGAAAAGTTATTTTTAATGAAAATAGTAAATTTAATGATCATTATTATTCTTAATTACATTTTGAAAACAGTCGGGAAAAAAATAAAATAATTAATTAATTAATAATATTATTTAAAATAAGAATCAAAAGTTTGTCTTAATATATCTGGACGATCAGTAAATAAAATATCAATACCGAGTTGAATCATTTCTTGTTGAACTTTTGGGTCATCAAGTAATGATCCAACTAAAGCTAAAGGTTTTCCAGCTTTATGTATCGTATTAATTAAATGTTCAGTTAATATAGATCTTGTATGTGGTTCAACAAAAAAACCAAGTATATCATGTTCATATGGATAATCTTCCTTAAGTTGTCCTTGTTTATAAATTTGAGCTAAATTTTTCATTGTTTCAATATCAGCACAAATAGGAATGGATGAAAATTTTTGTTTTTGTAATTCTTTATTTATTGTACGATCAACAGCACCAAATATAATACGATCTTCAAGATTATATTTTTTAATTGTATTAAGTGTTAATGGTATAGCTTGAATATCTTTCATATCAAAGAAAAAAACTAATGATGATATTGGTATAAATTCAACTAGAAAAAAAAAGAAATTTATTTTATTTTAATAAAATAAAATAAAACAAACTTAAAACTTGATCAAGTGTAATTAATTCTGTATCAATTTCTTGTAATATTTTAAGTGTATTTTGATTAATATATAAATCATTTATAATTCCATCATGATTAAGAACAAGATAATCATCAATTGTTTTCCATATATCTATTTCAAGAATTTCTGTACGTGCTTCATTAACAGCTCGACGATATGTTTTAAGTGTATTTTCTTTTCCCCAATGTCGTCCACCTCGATGTGAACCATGAATAGGCAATGATGATGATAATGAAAGAAATTTTGAAAATACAGGAAAACGAGTTGATAATTCTAAACGTGATAACATATTTATCTATCTATAGTTTTAATTATGATGATTCATTCATTTTATATATATTAAAAAAGATCAATGAAAAATTTTCAGATGTCGCTTTAAATAAAAAAAAAAACAAACTAATATCTTATCTTCATTTTAAAAAATTGAAATATTTATATTTAGGAAATTAAAAAATAAAACAGACAAAAAAAAATAAGGAACGATCATTTGGTTAAAAATCTATTATTATTGAAATAAAGATATTAAGGAAAATAATGACGTCAATGTCACGTATGATTTATTCTCTTTAATTGTTTGATGCGTGACAAATAATAAATTAGGGATAAATGCTTGATATTGTTCGAATGATCGATGTTAGGATTTAAAACAAATATTCATATGACGATAATGAAACGGTCACCGGATAGAAAAAAAAAAAAAAAAAAAAAAAAAAAAAAAGATAAACTCGAGAAAGAAAAAAAAATAAAATAAAATAAAATAAAATAAAACAACACACATCACAAATTGGGCAAGTCATGTATATCAAAAGAACAATCTCCAAATGTCGTTCGTTCAAAATCAAGTATTGCTTCAACATCTAAATCAAATGTTGATGTACTTGGGATAGGATTTTGTGTATTATGTGGTAATTCTAAATCCATTGATGATGCTGGCATTTGATTAAATAATAAATTTGTTGATGGTGATGGTGATGGAATTGATGGTGGTGTTGAAAGAATTTTTCGTTTATCATTATTTGTTTTTGATTTATTCATTTGATGACGCATTATTGCTACAACCATTCGACGAAATAATGGACTTGAACGATCCATTGTTTTTAATTGTTTACTTAATTTTGATGATATCATTTGATCGATTTCATAATCACTATGAGATGGTGAAGGAGATTGTGAACTAACGGATGGAGATTTTGATAATGATGAATATGCACTATCAATTCCTATACAAAAGAAAAGAAAATCATTAGAATTCTTTTTATTGATTAGCTTTCGTTTTTTTTCGTTTTTAAAGAAACACCTGAATTAAAATTATTATTGTCTGTATTATTTGATGTTGATGGTGGAGATGATTTGAGCATATCATGTAATATATTTGGCATTTGTTGTGTTGATGTATATGTTTGATCTTGGGAATTATTTTGTAAAAGATTATATAAATTTTTATTCATATCTCTAACAGATGTAAATGATCGTTGATTTGATGTTGATGATGATGATGTTGAAGAATAAATATCATTTGATGATGATGGTATACGTTCATTTGAAAATAAATAATCAAATGATGATGGATTTGAATTATCATTTGACATTGTTTTTGTTAAACGACGTCGTTCAGGTTTTGTAGAATTTTCATTTGATTGTACACGTCTTCTACCACGTACTTGTTTAGCACGAGGATCAATTGTCCACCAACTTGATTTACCTGCTATTTCATTTGGTATACGTACAAAACGATTATGTAATGATAAATTATGACGAATAGAATTCTAAAAAAAATAAATATTATTGTAAGAAAAAAAGAAGAAGAAGAAGTTCTATTACCTTCCATCCTGTACTACTTTTTCTATCACCTTTATCTCGAAAATATGGAACATATTGTATCATCCATGAATATATTTGTGATAATGTTAATCGTTTATCTTGACTATTTTCAATGGCTTTAGCAATTAATTCAGCATATGATAAATTTCCCCAAGCATTTTTTCTTGATGTTTGTGGATCATTAAGACCAAGATCTTTTTCAATTAATAATGCTAATCTTGGATCATATTCAATTGTTGTTCGACAATTACTTGTTGATGTTGCTTCTAATTGATCATCTGAAGGAAAATCTTCATCTTTTTGTACTTGGTCACAAAAATCATCAAGAAATGATGATGGATAATTTGATGTTGTACTAGTTAATGATGATGAATATAAATGTTTATCATTTGAATTTTCATCAAAATCATCAACAAGAACAGATGAAGAACTTGCAAGCATTGATTTGGCCTATAAGAATTAAAAGATTGTTGTTTTTTTTTTTTTTTTTTAATATTATTTTATTTGAATTGGTTTTATTTTTATTATCGTATTTATTTATTTATTTATTTTTTTTAAAATAATAACCTATTCAATATGTTCATCGAAATAATTTTTGTCTGTAATAATAATTTGTTCTTTTGATGAGATTTGTCACCATTTTTGAGAAGAAATAATGAAACAGCTGGTGTGTAGGATTATAACTCATTTCCTTTTTTTTTTCTTCTTCTTCTTCTTTTCTTAATCAAAAAGTTATGTATAATGTACAATAGTAGATTTTTTTTCTCTCTCTCTCTCTCTCTCTCTCTTATTCTCTCTCATTAAACAAGAAAAAATATATAGATTATATAACATTGATTTTATCTTTCTCAATTGAATATTATTATAAGACAATAGATAAGTTTTTATTTTTTATCCTAAGAATAATGAAGAAATAGAGAAAAACTATAAGAATTATTATTGTTTATTATCATAAAGAAAAAATAAAAAAAGAAAGAGAGAAAAAAAAGATCTCTTCAAAGTTTCTCAATGAATAACGACCTTGACTAGGACATATATAGGAATTTATTTATATATATATATATATAGATGTTTAAAAATTAGTTCGTTAACTCTTTTAGATATTTAAGACGAAGTCTTAATTATTTTTATTTTTTAAATAATTTAATGATTGTCTTTGTCCAGTTGAAGGTCTTTATCGATGACATAATAACGTCCTTGAGGAGCTGATGTATCGTGCTTTTAATAAACGGCCTTGTTCGTTCTTCTTTTTTTTTCCTCATAGGCGCGTCATGCGCAAACAATTCTTGAGCTCAAGGTCGAACGACGCGCCACAGAATAACATCAATTTATGTTCAAGGTTTTCGATAAGAAATTTCTATACAATATTCTTTTCTTTAAAACTTTTCTTTTATGTTTTTTAATTAAAATTAAACAAAAAAAAAAGAACCTTAAATTATTCTACTTACTTATACGATGATGACCAAGAATAATAAAATTTTTTCGTTTTTATGTCTGACTAATTTATACAGATAAATACACAATTTGGATACAAAAAAAAAAAAGAAAAATCTTGAATATCAATAAAATGATTTGGAATTACATTTATTAATCTAGAATAAAATAAAAAAAAAAAAGGGAATCAATGGTCGATAAAATAATATTTTTTAAGATATAAAAAATTTGCTCGACCTTGTCATTCAAGGATAGCAAAGCTCGACAACAATTATATAGAACGTATGAGCGTCGCCACTGCTAGCGGCTCCCAGACGTCGACCGTCCTTGAACAAGAACGACATCGATGTTGGTAGTGGCAGCTAACGACAGAGAGGAAGGGGAGGGGGAGAGAGAGAAACCGTCTTTTGGAGAAACAACTTATTTTGCTTTTCTTCTCTCGTTTTTTTCTTTTCTCTTTTCTACCATCAATAATGAAGGGAAAAGAAAAAGAAAAGAAGACGAGACTATATCGTTGCCTGACTCCTTTCTATTTTTTCTCTCTCGTTCGTCATTGTCGTGTCGAGCTCATTAGTGATGGTGACCAACGTAGTGAAAGTAGAAAAGAATAGATAAAAACCTTTTTTTTTTGTCTACTATAGTACATTGATATATAACAAGAAACGACCTTGGAATGCATAACGAGTCGTTGTCGAAGGTCTTTTTGCTCGACACATAGAATCGTTGTTGACGTCGCGCTGATGAGGATGATACTCGATTACTCCACTCTCTTTCTTCATTCACTTCGTCTTTTTTTTTTCTCGCTCGCTCTACCGATGTTTCGATGGATGAGAAAGAAGAAGAAGAAGAAGAAGAAGAAGAAGAAGAAGAAAAAAAAAGGAGAACAATCATCTGACACCCTTGCCGTGTGCATGGCAAAGCTTCTTCTTCTTCATCGTCACCAGACCCTCATTTATGACTCTCTACTATTTCTTATTCAATATAAAAATGAGTACTACTCATTCTTTATTTTAATCTCATAAGTGACAATGCCAAACGAAAAGAAAAAATAAATAAATAAGAAAAAGAAATATCATTTCAAATCAATCATTAACCTTTTTTTATAATTAATAACATTATTTGAATTATCAATTCAAAATATATAACAATACATCTGTTATGTTTCAATATTATCTATATCAAATTTAAGATTACAATATAATCATCAATAGATTCAATGAAAATAATCTTGAAGATCTTTCGAAATTCAATAATAGATATAAGCCAAACTTGTTTGTCTTATAAACTTGAATGAAAAGTTAAACTATTTTATTTTCTTATTTGTCAGATTTATAAACTTAAGTTTTTTTTCTTCTTGTTTAATAACTAAAGGTAATACTATTTATTCACTTTAGTTGATTAACTAAACAAAATCATCTTTTGTTATATAGATTAATAATGAAATAATATTACAATATTTATAAACATCTACATATATGAAAAGTAGATGTTTAAACATATATAGTTTGATATTTATATAAAACTTATATCATATTAAGTTAAAAAATACTGTTTATTTTTATTGAAAGTCGTAGATATATATTAAAAAAAAAAACTGTTTTTTTTTTTTCTTTTTACAACAATGATAATCATAAAAAAAGAATACATTTAAACAGAAAATATCTTATATTCTGTTAAAAAAAAAAAAAAAAGAAATTTTTATCCACTGGTTTCTCCTGTTGAACGTTGTCGAATTAAATTTGATTGAGTAAAAAGTTGATAGTCATAATGAAATCTTTTTGGAAGAAAATTTTTATCAATTTTTTTCTGTGCAAGATAAAGTAAACATAATGTTTGTAAACTTGGAGCTAAATACGAAAAAAAAAACAAATGATTATAATGAACCAAATAATTATAACATCATACCAAAATCAAATATATAAAGATCACTTTGGTCATAAAGTCCAGTTCTAATACCATCCATATCTTGTATTTCATTCTCATTATTTATTGATGTTATTGTTTGTGTTGGACTTGTACCACCAAACATATACATTCGATTATTAATAACAATACAACATTGTCGTCGACGTTCTACTGGTTTAATAATACCACGAGTTTCTATACTACGCCATGTTGATGTTAATGGATTAAATTCATGTAAATCATTAAAATGTAAACCCTTTACACTATTATAACCACCAAATATATACAATTTTCCATCATGTACAACTTAAAAAAGCAAAAAGAATATTTTATAATAAGAAAAAAAAATGAACTTAAAACAAACAAGCAGAATGTGATCGTCTTCCACATGGTATTTGTCCATTAGCTATAATTAATGACCATAAATTTTTTTTTGGATTATATACATAAAGACGATTATCATAAATATTCTGTGTTGGTTGATGATATTCCATTGGATCAAATCGTCCACCGAATACATACATTTGATCGTCTAAATTTGTAGCAGAATGAAAATCCCGCCACTGAGGTATTTGATCATCAGTCTTAAAATTAATTAGATTTTTTTTTAATTAACAAATAGAAAATCATGATAACTTAAATTTTTCATTTATCTTTACTAATTAATTTAATTTCATTATCTTATTTCTTTTTAAATAATAGATGAATCCATCAAATTTTTTTTCATACGAACAAATAGACTTCTATTTCTAGAAAACTAACGAATATCTCAAATTGAACAACTGTATTTCAGACAATATCTTAGAATAATACTTATGAAATTAAATTAAATAGTAGAGCTAAATGAAAAACTTAAGTGATCATGATTTTTGAAACATCCTATACCTTTGAACGACATGTATGCCAAGATGATTCATTAAAATCAAAATAATAAAGATCATTAGAAAATTGTTGAGTCTAATATAAATATTAAAAATTAAATATACAATACACTTGCACCAGTTCTTCTACAGATATTATTTTCTATAGAAATGTTTTTTTGAACTCTCAAATAGTGTAATGGGTAGTCCATGATGAATACTACATAATACCATAATTTGATATTCGATCTGTTCATAAACATCTCTCTTTCTCGGACGTAATAGAAGAAATTTATAATCAAAATTTGAATATTTTTACCTGAAAAAGGCTGTTGACTAATTAGGATTTGTTTACAAAAAGACTTGCATGAAAATAGTCTTTTTTTTAAATATTTTCTCTACTATAATAAGCAATAGCAGAAATCATTTTTTGACGGCTAAAACATCGACGAACATGTTACATATGGAAGTGTTATTTCTTTCCTTTTCGAACCATATTCATTTGATTATGTCATCGACCAGCAATTTAAAAAGTTATATTTTTGGAAAAAGAGCGTACAATCTGCTCGTCGTATTCATCCTGAAAGAAGTATTTCAATGAGGACTATCTATTACAATCTTGGCAAATTAAAACAAATCGGTTTGCTTAAACATCGAGGTAAAAATGGTCGTCCACATGTCTTTGATTAAAAAGAAAAAAATAGCTATTGATCAATACATTCGACGTAATAATGAAATCATTACACTATTAAAGACTTCAAATAACCCTTATATAGAAAATAATATCTATAGAAGAAATAGTGCAAATATCTGTATAAAATCTTAAACTTACAAAATCTTCAAATCCACCAAATATATACATTCGATCATTAATAACACATGCAGAATGACCATCACGAGGAGTTGGAATAAAATCATTAACAATAGGTACAAGTGACCATTGGAAAGTTGCTAAATTTAATAAACAAAAAAAACAAATATTCTTTTTTTAATTAAATAAATTTTAATTATTTACCAGGATCAAAACAAAACAAACGATTACAAGCACCAGGATGATCATTTCTTCCACCCCATAAATAAAATTTTCGTTTATACATAACAACTGTATGTCCATATCGTGCAAATGGTGTTACATTATATTGTAAATCATTTTTTGGTGGTTTTCGTAATGAATACCATTTGAATGTATCTATAGAAAATAATTAATTAAAAATAAAAAAAAAAAATAAACAAAATGTTTTTTTTTTACAAATATTAAATATATGTATATCAATTGGAGTAATTTGTGTATAATCTTCTGTATTTGAATAACCACCAAATGAATAAATATAATTATCTAATGCACATGCAGCATGATTTACTCGACGTGGTCCATTTTCAATACATTGAATCCAATACATTCTTAATTTAACAAAAAATCGGTTTTTTGTATTTTATACATATAATATTATTTATTAGAGAGATTTTCCCCTTCTAAATATTAACCAATTAGATTGTATGAGACATTTACTACCATCTATAGTTTTAAATAAAAAAACAAAATGACAAAAATTTATATTTAGAGTTCTAAGAAAATTTTTTATGAATGAGATTAAAGAGAATTTTTAAATAGTTTTTTTTTAAATAATACTCACAAATAGAAAAAAATTGAATCGATCCTATCCAACGATTTGTCAGGATATATTCAATCATTTAAAGCTGATTTCACCTTCTTTTAACTTTCGTCAGAAATTCTAAAAATATTTTTTATATCCCTATTAATCACTCTTATCACACGCATATTAAATTCTACATTAAATAAAGAAAATTTCCTAACATTAAATACAGTCAG
Organism: Macrotrachela quadricornifera; assembly: GCA_022393335.1. Lineage (NCBI taxonomy): Eukaryota > Metazoa > Rotifera > Eurotatoria > Philodinida > Philodinidae > Macrotrachela > Macrotrachela quadricornifera. The sequence continues at coordinate 23,004 of JAJEKB010000957.1, forward strand.
ACTGTCTTTGACACTTAGTAACCTTTTTTTCATTTTCGTCGATTTTTTCCTTTCGTCACTATGTAATCTTATCTACTCATTGTGATTCATGAACACTCCCACCCACATGGCTGATGTCTACCTTATATATAGCATGCATTTTCTTTTGAATTTTCTAAGAGGGAAATCACTGCAAATGAACTATTGTTAGGTTTATTATTCTTAATTAGACGAAAAAAGAAATAAGATGTTATTATATTCTCAATTTTCTCTTTTTTTGTTTTAATTAAACGTCTTTCGAATTTATATACAGATACTGATATAAATAGACTTCCATTCTTAAGACCATCAGCTTATAATTCTTTTATTTCAAATAAAAGAAAAGGGCAAAGTCACATCTAGCATTCTGCATATGCGCTTTCTAAAAAAAGAAACAATTAAGTATATAGAATGCGTTTGGATAGACAATTTTGTGTTTCCAAATGAACTATATTTAACAATTGTTTAATGAACATCTCGCACAAACGTCAAGTTATAGAGCTGAAAATTTTATCACAACTTCTTTAGTACATTTTCATCATGTTCTAAAAGTTTCATACCATTTGAGTATATCGGAATTAAAATCGGTTTTTTCTTAAGTAGTGACGGTTCAAACTTATGTTTATTATACATTTTACAAGGCGAAATACAATTCTATTCAAGAAATAAAAACGTATGCATCAAACAAAAACAAAATAGACCGCTGGACGTTCGTCTTTGATACTAGATGTTCGAAATGAATTATAATAATAATAATATCAATCAATTAAATGTAAGATTGCCTTTCGTCTACTGCTAGTTAATCATTTATTCGATAGGTGTATACATGGTTCAGTTTGTTCTTTGTTTCAATGACAACGGTATGATGTACAAATTTATGCCCACTTAATACTATATAAGTTACTAATTATAAGAGTGTTCACTCATTCACACATTTATTTATTCAGTTTATTCATGATTTTTACTTTTTTCTATCAATAATAATACAATGCCGTACATTCTTCAACCACATTAAAAATTCTGTCTTAAGTACATCTACTCATTTTACTCTTTGAATTAAAGTACTGCATTAATAAAAGAAGCAAATTTCCGTTCTGAACTCCTATGTAAAATTTTACGATCATCCGTTAAAATTATCCAATTCTTCGCATAGAAATGTGTGTCACTGCTGTTCTGAACATCCGTTTAAATTTTTAACGAACATCCGTCTTTTTCTCGATGATATTTCCGAACACCCATGTTTTTTTCATTATAAACATCGAATATTTTTATCGTAAAAAAGATGATTTTTTAAGGAAAACGGATGTTCGAAATGGAAAGTAACGTCAAAATGCTCAAAAATAGACAAATTGATAGTTTCTGAAAATAATACTGGTTAATTATTTTTAATATATCTAAAAAAATGATTACATTTGTCATGTGTATTGATAGTCCATACAATATAAATTTTTCTTTTATTCTCCTCAAATAATGACGATCATTGCAAATGTTGAATACATTTTTTCGAAATGAATTTGTTAGTAGTAAAATCTTGACCTCATAAGAAACTTACTTATTAATGAGAAAGTTTGATGAAATAGAGTACGATAAAAATAATATCAGTACATATTTGTGTTATTCACTTAAGTAAAATGTTTTCTTTATTAAAGTCAATATTGATACTTAAAAGAGGTTCACTTCAATCTTTAGAGATTTGAAGTCCGAACATATTTTTATTACTAGTAAAAAAAAAAGATCAATCCATATGTTCGAGCCATAACAGAAATATTCACTTATTCTTCCGTTAATTGATGATTGATCGAGTAGTTTAAATAAAATTACACCAACTTGATCATTATTATTGAGTTATTTTAACTCTGTTTTTTTTTATTATCGAGATAAGAATGAAATCTTCTATTACGTTTAAATGTATATATAATAATCAATAGAAAATAGTACTTATGGTTAATCAAAAGTTCTGATAACAGTGTGAGAGAGGAAGCAGTGAATCAATGTAATTAAAATTTTTTCTTAACCCTAAGTAGATTTATTCATTTAATAAAAATAATAATTCTACTAAAATATAATATTTTCATCATCATCTTCATTTCTGTTTCTTATATGATCCTATCTAATCACTTTATATGTCACACACTTGTTTCATCGCATGGTCGATATATATATATATATATATACGATTGCTTTTTCCTCGCTCTATAATAATTCCAATATATAGAAAAATATGAATAAAACAAATTCTTATAATCAATAGAATAGAATAACATCAAGTAAATTAGATGCAAAGATTTCTTTTGATATATTTTAAATCAACACGCTTTGTTTGACTATTTAATTATAAAGACTTATAAATAGGAATATACTACCTTTTTTTTTGTCGATCTGAATTTTTCTCATGACATTTCCTCTCACTATAATTTAATTTGAATAAATCGATAATACATCAACCTAATGGATGTAAATTTTCATTACAGAGATATATAAAATAAAAATAAAAAATAATAACTTACAATCGATAATAAATGTTAAATATAGTACTAATTTGATTTAACATTGTTTCTTTATTTCATATGTAGATCATGTGAAATAGCATGACTACATCGAAAAAAACGAAACAAATTCACAAAATTTTTACATATTTTAAAATAAAGAAACTATTACTGTTAATAACAGGAATGATTCGTAAATCATGTGACCAGTTAGGAAAAGACGGAGGAGAACAGTTCTGAAATTACTGTGGTCAACCACTAGAGTAGATTAGATCGACTAATCACAAAATCTTAATTTTACAAAGAAATTTTTAAAATTAAAGCACTATGATGAAAGATTCGGAAGACACTGACAATAGTGACAATGATAAAGTTATTATATCTAATATAAATATCTTTTCAAACAGAGATAGATAAAATCGTCCTGCACAATTGCTTATGACTATGATACGTTGATTAGAACTTTGTAGAGAGCATTCTTACAGCATTGTGATTTGAGAGTGATGTTGCAACACGTATTGATAGAGCAAAAAGAGACAGATATGTGAGAAATAACGTAGGGCGATTTTGTCTATCTGTGTTCCTAAACAACAGATTATTTTAAGAAGCATTTATGAGTTATGATAATACGTTGGAAAAAGACATATCAAATCGGAAAAGAATTTTTTTTATTAAAATTTATTTATCTGATTAACTTTAGATTGCATAGAAATCAATGAATATCGATGAAAATGAAAAATTTTACCACGATCTTGTATCGCAGACGAACGGACTTTACCACGACCAATTATTAAAATTTTCAGAGTTTTCTCAGATCTAGGAAAGCTTATGTTTTTTGTTTAGAAGGTTTGTTTAAGTTGGTAAATGTAATGTTTAGTTTCTTTAGCTGGATCTGGGAGTTCACTACGTGGTAGTCCGTTAGGAAAAACAAACTTGGGAACAGAGTGTGTTGTACGATTGAGTGAACGTTGAAATGCTTTTATGACTAAGGATTCTTTGATTAGTAGTTTGTATGTATGATTGTCCTGTCATAGGACCTTGAAGTTTTCCCAGTCCATAGAGTTTCCTGTTTCTTGTATATGGCGAGCTATTGATGTGACATACATTTTTCTGATACTTTTCTTGTTGGTGTCTGCAATACCGAAATATTGGCATTGGTATCCAATTATTCTCGATTTTGACGAAGACAGGAAGAACATCTCAATGTATCCGGATTAAAATAGGGTGATGCTCTTGTTCTGGCCCTTTTGTTGATTCGAGTACTTGTGTTCCTAGTCAGCTGGTTATCTTCTGGTTCATAATAGTCGCCTTCTTGTTGATCAGTATCGGTTCTGGAGTGGAAAGTAAGGAGCTTGTCTTTGAACAATGATTTAGGTATATCATATTCCCATAATTGTCGTATCTCTTTTTTAATATGGGATCTTTCGTGTTGATAAACATTTCAACTAGTGGTGTTGGTTTAGCAGAAAAGCAAATGTCAAGATCAGAACGTAGTTTTCCAGCTATTCGAGATAGTTTCTTTTGAAATATATCGATTGATACACTGGTATAGAGTATCTCAATAAATTTTTTTTTGCTTTTGAAACTTGGTAGTTTTTGTAGTTGACAATGTTGATCTCCTCAGGAAGTTGCTCAATTCAATTCCTATCCGAATGTCGATGTACGATGATGGGTAACCATTATATAGATCGATCTGACGATTATTATCGAATTCATTACCCAGCGATGTATACGATGAACATATGGTTAGAGCTCTTTGTATCATACTGACAACAGTTCCGTTTTTGTAATGTGCAGGTACAAATGAATCCCATTGTATCATCAGCCCGATAAATGTTGCTTTTCGATAAACATTTGCTTGGAATTTTTTGATTTCAGGTGACCTGGTAACCCATACATCAAGAAAGGGGAGAGAATAATCTTTTTCAAAGTACAAACGTATCATCAACGTATCGATACCACTCACAAACATCATCTAGCTTTAATCGATCTATCAGTTTCCTTTAAATGTGACATAAAGATATCGGCAATTCAAGGAGCTGAAGGAGCGCCCGTTGCAACACCGTTATATTCAATATATAATTTTTTTTTCGAAAATAAAATAGGTTTTTGATGTGGCTAATCGAAGAAAGTGTTCGAAGTCCCTCCTTTTCCTACATTCCATACAAAGACGACTTCTTTATTCATACTGACATACCAAAGAACACATTGGATACATTTTGTTAAGTATCAGATGGATAGTATAGGTAAGTGGAACGTTAGTGAACAGGCTTTTTACATCGAAAGAGATCATTGTTTTATCCCTAAGTTTTGATTTTGTGATTTTTCGTATAAAATTAGATGTGTTTTTGACCATATACGGACTGGTACGAAAGGTGTTCGGTCAATTAGCCAACGTTTTACCGAGTCCATATGCTACTGTTTTTGTGGCAGACATGACAGGTCGAAGAGAATAGTTTTTGTCCTTTTTATGCAAGTTGGAAATACCATATATACGAGCTGGTCTTGATCCACTGGGACGTGTCAACTTGTATTCCTGATCACTGATGAAACCTTCTTTGTTTAAGATGGTCCAAAACCTAGCCAGTTCAGTTCCGTTGACTATCGTTGGATCACGATTGATTGAAGTGAAAGTAGAACGATCATTGAGTATTGCATTCATCTTTTGCAAGTAATCTGCGCGATCTATGATAACTACTTCACGTCCTTTATCAGGTTGAGTAATTATGATCGATTTATTTTTGGCAAGAAAACGAAGGATATTAAATATTCTACGATGTTCTATGCCTATTTTGTGAATTCCGTTTGAGAAACTTTTCGAAACCAATTTGTAGTTTCACGTAGTTCTGATTCAGCACTCAATTGCAACGGTATTAACTGATCGGGAACAATTTCCGCAGCTGATTTTGGTTCGTAGTGTCGATATGAACTTCGTACATTTAAGAGATGTGCATAAAAATATTCAATATTGTATACCACTTGTGATCGATCAAGTTTTTCTGGAGCATAAACATGATTTAATTCATTGATCAGAGCGGTGTGCTCACTATCATTCAAAGTATACGTTGTAAGATTTGTTACCGGATCCCTAACTCGATCTTGTCCTTTGTCGCTGCGAGATGTGTCTTATCTTGACAGCACGTAAACAAATCGAACAAAAGTGAGTATCAAAATTTCCTTTTTACATGTACAGATGAATCTAATAGCGCATTTTAATTTGAAAATACGTATCGATTCTTTCACGAACTGGCCAAATAATCTGCTAGTATATATGTCGTAATGTAGCCAAAGATAATTATAGACATTACCCACTGAAAGCGGCGACAACTTCAACAAGTACTTACAAAACAGAACTGCTTTGTACACCATATTGTTTTATTCAATATTATTCACCATCGAAAAAAACAAAAAGTTATATCATATACAACCATCATTACTGTGAGCGAACAAGGAAGACGTGATGCACTGAATACAAAAGGAACAGAACAGATAAGAACGAAAAACAAAACATCCGACATTGAAAAACAACAAAAAAAAATCAGCGCTACGCAAAGCATGCACAGAAAAAAACACATCCACCGATATCAAAAAAGATCATATATTTGCACATTCACCAAACCTCATCAAACAAAGTTAAAGAAGGAAATAAAGTCAGTGGAGAATATCCTAACAGTACAGTTAATTGTTTTCCAACCACTTCGTACATCAAGCATAGTGAAAATATTCGTACAATAACAAATCCAACGGCAAAGAACACCAATTCATTCAACGCTATAAAAACATCTCAAACCAACACCATATATTCACTTTTAAATCGATGCAAAAATCCTAATGGATGTCACCGATTTCATCGAATAAACCAGTATCAACAACGATTTTACCGTCACCAGCCGATGATATTCATTATTCAATTATCACCTCGTGATGTGTAGGTTTCAAAATGAATTATTGTCGTGGTAGTCTTTGGTACTTCTTGAAAATGACATCTAAGATTATCAAAACGTCGAAATTCTACTGAAAATCGTTGAAACAAAGATTGTGATTACTTTCCCTATTGCGCATGATTATATTGCCTTCAAATACATTGATCCGTTCTATTTTATTCTTTCAATATTTCGCATTTTTATTGATTCTGGAACATTTAAAGTTTGAAAATAATTGAGATAAACTAGTGGAATGCAGAAAAATTGTGTCAATATAATGAAGTAGAAAAAAAAATGATTTTCGACATTTTTTAGGGAAGGAGAATGTTTCCGATCAAAATGACATGATCGAAGAAGAGAAATGTTTTGGCAAATCATGCTTGATCACCTGATTTTCAAATCACTCCGTGCATGAACAAAACATTTGATTGACTAAATCATTACAAATCACTATTTCTTTTTATTTCTATCTAACACATTTCTAGAAAAACTTCAAATACTAAAGCAAAGAACGTAATTTAATATAGAAGATAATAAATTGAAATATTTAATGTATTTCTAGATATTTATAAAAGTTAAAGATATACCTATAAATATATATTCATTATCAAATCTATTGTACAACTAACTTAATCATGTATTAAATTATATATTGCTATTCATTCGACCATCACATAATTTTGTATCAATCATCGTTCTCTTTTTTTACGAATTATATGCATTGATTTTTGTTTTCATTCGTTGATGAATATCATACATTTAAGAAAAGAAAAAGTAACAGATGATTTATCTTTTCTCTTTATCCGTCTATGGATTTATAGTCATGGTTCATTGAACATATACATATAAAGACAAAAAATATCGTTTTATTTTACATTACAATAGCTATCATGAGTACAGAAGAGAAAACGGAAGAGACACCACAACGAAAACCTATTCCTTATACGTAAGTCATTTGATACATTATATTCTAATCTTCTATTTTTATATGATATAATAGTGAAAAAATTCAGGAACCAGCTCCTCAACGTAATCCACCAATAGTATATAAACCCACAAAACCTAAAGAATTATTTGAAAAGGTAAATTTAAATTTTTTTTTGTCCTTAATAATAGAAAAATATAAACAATCTTTTTATTATTTACAAATCTTTAGTATCGTGATACTATCGCTAGTAATATCCGTAAGGTCTGGCCTAAATTACAAGATGATTATGTAGCAGAGCCATTTCAAGCAAATTTTCATTACTATGATTATGGTGGACAATACAATTTCATAGTTTGTTTTTTTTTATAGCAAAGATAATATATTTTTATTATTTTATAGTGTGAATTGCCTGATGGACGACCTACATATGTAACAATTACTGAATCATTTGAAAAAGAAGATGAAGAACTAGCTAATGACGATAAAGAACGACGACGACGAGTAATTGTTAGTGTTAGCTAAAATCTTTTTTTGCTATTGTTTAATTCATTCACATGATAATTTATCTCAATTTTATGTCAACTTTTAATTGTTATTTCAATTAATAAAACCATGTCGTATTTAGATCTTGATAAGATGTGCAATATCGAATTTTCAAGATATACAGCAAACGCTATAAATGGTCCCAATCGAAAAAATAAGGAAGACAAAAGAGTTGTTTTATTATAATTTATTTGCAAAATCTATAATATACATCCTTGTTTCTTATGTTCTTCATTAATGTCGAATAATTTTCGCTTGGGTCACAGTCTTTGAATTTGATCTCCTGCTAAAGTCTCTTCTAAAATGTCGTCATTCATTAGCAATAGCTTCGAAGTTGGTTTCATTGAATGTACATCAGTTTCTTTAAATCTTCTTCTCAATGTAGTTTTACTAATTTTTATATATATTTCTGTGATAATCTAAACGCAACTTGACCAACAGATTTGATTAAATATTGAGCTACCATCAATTGAATCGTCACATGTGGCTTTTCTGGTATAGACTAGATTTTTACACATATTCTATGTCACAAGCAATTTTACATCTTTTAAGTGTACATTCTACAATTACTCACTGATTTTCTTCCTATATAGTGTAATAGAGAAAAGAAAGCTCTATTTTTCTATGCTATTTGATCATACTTTAACTAATATGATGATAATAAATTTTGAATAAAACTTTTTTTCATTATGATTTGTGTGTGGTCATAGCATTAAATCACAATGGATGAAGTAGGTTAGCATCCAATTCCTGAAACCATTATATTAATAACCAAAATATATAAGATGCAGCGTGAAAATCTCTACAATTTATATATAAAGCCATTTATTTTATAGTTACACTTTTTGATTCCAAAATAGACAATGTTTTGAGAGACCAAAATTTCATCACTGCAAAAATTGGTCGCACAGAGTTGTTTTTTTTTAAAATTATTACAATAAGTTTTACTATGAAGATTCTAAAACTATTCATGCTGCATCTTGCGGTGTATTTTCATTTCTTTTCATGAAGCATATCAGATGATGAAACGATAAAATAACAAAAATGTATTCGACGGTCCAGAATTTTGCCCGTTTTGGGAACAAAAAGTGCAACTATAAAATAAATGACCTTCTATATAAATTGGAGAGATTTTCACACTGCATCTTATAATATATTCTGGTTATTAATGTAATGCTTTGAAGGATTGACTAATAACTTACTTCATCCATTGTGATCTAGTACTATGATCACGCATAAATCATAACGAAAAAACCTTTATATAGAAAGAAAGGTTCTCGAAGCTTATTATATGTTTCAATAACACCGTGATCAGAACTTTTGGTACACCCTATGTAAAACGTGAAATTTTTCTTAATCTTATATTTATTTCTGACGATATTTCAGACAATAGTAATGATTGATAGATGAATAAGAATTGTACATTGAAATTGTTTTACATTATGATGAGTATACTCTAAGGAGAGTTATATATGATAGTATAATTTGATATTCTCAATGTTAACCTTTAGAAGATATATAAAACAAACATATCTTTTTCTTGATTATAGAGAAATTATTCATAATTGAAATGTCAATATGCTTAATTTTTTCACTTGAAAAATGCTGGAATTCATTAATTTTTTTTCTAAATATTAATCTATAAATATTTTATTAGTAAAATTATTATTTTTATGTGCCTTCGATTGTGTTTGATAAGTGTTTTCCTTGATTTTGCTATCAAAAAGGAAATAAATCACATGTAGTTTATTTGTTGAAAGATGATTTTTATAATTACTTATAATAGTAGAGAAAAACTTTTTAAATTTTATGCAAGTATTTTTTACGAACATCTTTATACATCTTGAAAATTCACTATTTTTTTTATATTTCATCAAATTGCATTTATTGCGAAAAGATCGAATCTAAACGATTCAATCGTAAATATATTCCTTCATCAATATACCAAAACAAAAAACAACATTTTATCTAGCCTTTTCAATTAATGAATCGTTTACTATTCAGGTTTTTCTTCATATGAGAGAAAATACCTGATAGCATTGTCACGTAAATTTCAATTAGTGATTAATATTAATAAAAACATTAATAATAATGATAAAAAAAAGAATCTTTCAACGTACATAATAAATTGTTATAGAATAAATGTAATATTGATTTTTATACATATGGAAAATAAATAATTACTAAACTTTTTGAAAATCATTACAATTTTTATGATATAAACTATATTGCAATTGTTATTTTCATATTGCTTGATTTAACAGTATATGTGCAATTAATTATATTATTTAGAAATAGATAAAGTATAATTATTTGTATCGTGTGTACGATTGAATAAGGATGAAAAGAAAAATCGTGTTTAGATTGTCACGATAGTTTTATTCTGTAAAGTTTTTTTATATAACTTCATTATTTTTAATGATGAGACAAAAAAATGTAGTGAAAAAGTAATTTGATTTTAACATTATATCTGTTTTATTTTCATATAAACACTTATATAAGTTTGTATACTTTCAATAAAAAAAAAATAATGAAGAATTTTTTTTTTCTTTGATAAATATTCCTGATCATCAGAAACAGTTGTTTTTAATTGAACGTAAGTACGTGCTTCTCTTGCAAATAATGCATTATATTGATTTTTAATAGAACTGAACAGTTTCGCATATAATTCCAAAAAAAAAATCTTGCTCTTTCCTTGTTTTTATAAAGGGATTTGTTATGCTTTCAAATAACAATAAATACAAAACAAAAATATAATAAAAACTAGAAGATTAGAAATATACTTCTAAAATGTTAATGTCACTACGATTTTCTTTTCTTGATAGTATGATCTAATGAAAGGTCAAGATCATAATAAAATACAGTACTGATATGTACATACTTATCTTGTTGTACAAGTATATTCGTATATATACATATTACTCTTAAGTAGTTTCGAATACTATCTGATAATTTGTGATAGATATTTTAATGTTATCGGGTACATTCTTTTTTCGATTGATTGACCAGATATATGCATTTAAATATCATGCTGATGAGAAGAAAATCTTGTAGTAAAATATAAATAATTTCATACTTCATTATATTGGGTAATATTTATTTATTCATGTTGAAATAGAATTTTCTGTTAAGCTATATAATCTCATAAATGTTTTGTCATCTATTTTTCTTTCATCTATTTAATATCAAATAGATTTTCTTTTTTTTAATAGAAAATTTCTTAATCAAAATTTATTCTATATAAAAAGAATTTTTTTACAAGAACAAGAAAAGTGATCACTTGTATAATTGAGTTATTGATCAATTCGATAGATATTCATTGAATGATTATTAATGTTGTTTATCAAATATGTGCAATGATTGAGAATAATTAATCGATAAATTTATCCAAGTTAGATTGATTTTATGTTTATTTATCGATAGATTAATCAAATAATGGTAGAATGAGTTTTTTTTTTGGCTTCTCTTACTACTTATTTAGTATGCGTGACTGATCTATTCATATATTAGAAGAAAAAAAAACACATACATACATAGATAATGTTTCAATGAATCTGTTTTGTTTTACGATAAGATTACTGATCAAAGTATATATATATATATATTCTTTATTTCGTGATATAGGATTTATTTAAAAAAGATTTTCTATGACAAAAAGAAAATAATTCTTTTCTTTTTTTTTATATGTCATATGAGGTTGAAATAAATTAGGAAAAAAAGTTAATTGTATTCAATAGAATTGTTTATTGACTAATTGTTAAGTCTTTTTGTTTTAGTATATGGAGTGATTTTGACAGAAGTACTTAAAGATAGAGATTTTTTTTTTCTTATTTAATAAGAAAGCTGATTGTTAGAGAGAAGAAATATTGGTTAGATTTTGTTTTCTGTTTTTTTTTGTTGTTGTTGTAATTAACATACTTCTCTTTTGTCATTTGTTATTTTCTCCATCGTCTTTTTCTTTTTCTTCTTATGTAGAATTAGGAAATAAGATGGTCATTCGAACCAATTTTTTTTTTTTTGTTGTTGTTGTTAGTATGTTGTCAATGAGAATGATTTCTGTTAAGCGAGATGTAGGGATGTGACATCTTATTTATCGAATTGCATTCATGTACTTCTTAGTTAGAATACTAGAATAAGAGAAAAAAAAATAAGCTTGACTGTCTATTTGTCTACTATGATGGATGTTATATTCTTGCTTCATTATGTCCAATTATCTTGTAAAGAATGTCGAATAACATTCAACTTTATATATATTTTTATAAAAATATGTAGAAATTGATTTTTCTAGATTTATTTTTATTTTTATTATTGAAGATTAAATATGACATCAGATAACGATGTATATCGTTGGTATGCAGATATGATTGTTTATCGTAGTTTTGGTCCATTAATAGCTTGTTTGGGTATTATTGGTGGAACACTTTCTGTACTTGTTTTTCGTCGAAAATCATTAAGAAAAAGATCTTGTTCAGTTTATTTTTTATATTTGGCATTAGCTGATCTTTTATGTATGATATGTTGGCTTGTACATTTTGTCTTACCAACATATAATATTCATATACTTACAATATCAAATTTTTTTTGCAAAATTTTCGTATTTGCAATGTATTTTGCTTTTGATTTAGCAAATTATATTCTTACTGCATGGTAAGTAGTATACATTTATAGAATTTTAATCATAATTATATATATATATATATATAAGTTAAATCTCATGATAATAATATTTAAATATCAATCATGTTTTTGCACTATCTATCGTATTAGATAGAATGGACGATTAGTCCATATGCTTATCATTATTCTGACATTTTATTACTAATGTAGATGTTGATTAATATATATTGAATAGAATCCATTAACTATTATAGTATGGAAGGAAAAAAACAATATCTGTGACATTTTGTATGTTAAAACATTAATGATATAAAAGAGAGATAGATATAATTAGATAAATCTCTTCTGTTTATAATAAACTATTTTAATATATGGTTTATATCATTAATAATTATATCTATAATAAAAAAATATTTTTAAAATTAATTTTCTATGTTGAAAAAAAGTTTTGATAATTTGCATTATTTTAATTAGGGAAAAGTTCAGCAAAAGTAAACTCTATTAAACTAACAATTATTGTATATACATGTTAATGGTTTCTCTTATAAATAAAATGACTGGTGTATTCATTTCAGAATAACTTTTATATTCTACAGAAAAAAAAAATTTTTATTATAATTCTTTAGTTCAATTGATCGTGCTGTAAGTGTATTATTTCCAATTCAAAGTCGTAAATTTTGTCATCCAAAAACAGCATATACAATAACATTTATATTAGTTATAATTCTTACATTATTAAATAGTCATATATTATATGGTTTTGTTATATTATCAGCTCAAACAAATTCAACTTTATCATTTCATATATGTCATTGTCGAAATGATTCAAGAACATATCGAATTTTTTTTCCTATATATGATTCATATGTTGATGTTATTAAAACAAATGTTATTCCATTTATAATAATGAGTATATGTAATATAATAATAATATTACGTGTATGTCGTACAAATTCCTTATTAATATTTTCAAAAAAATCTCGTTGTCAAAAATCACGAAAAAAATTTGAAAAAGATCGTCAATTAACATTAATGTTACTTGGATCATCAATAGCTTTTCTTGTTTTAACACTTCCAACTGAAATAAATGATATTGTTCGTTCACATTCATATGAAAAACTTGTTTCAGAAAAAATTTATCTTTCATCAGCTATACTTCTTTCACTTGCACATCTTAATTATGCCGTAAGAT
>JAJEKB010000958.1:0-32724 GCA_022393335.1 Macrotrachela quadricornifera
AGTTTCTTATCAATTGAATGAACAAAATCAAAAGAAGAAAAAAAAAAACGAGATTTTCACTCGAGGCTAATACTGAAATATTGAAATGACGATTGACCTTGAAATATATAGAAAGAAACAGGTTCTTCTTTTATTTTTTTTAACAATTCTTACCTGATTAATTTTCAAGAAATCATTGTTAAAAATATTCATCCTATGACTATTATTGATAATCATGGACATTTTTCTACGCAACTCTACCAGGTATATAAGAAAGAAAAAGAGAAAATTTATAAATGAAAGTAACAATATGTTCTGTCTTATAAAATCAAAAAAAAAAATTTTTTTTCCGTCGATCATATATATATATACATGTATCTAATCCCATTAGATGGTATCGAAGAAGAAAAAAAAAGGTAACATTACCCATGTTTACATGTGTGATCGACAGTGATCGAATCATAAATAATAGAAGACAGTAACGAAACATTTCTATAGAATAGAATAATGTTGCTTACAAAAGTGCGAGAAAGTAAAGGTCCGTCAACGGCTAAGGTCTCATTTTAATTTTTTGTTAAAATTTTTATTCTTATCATTCTAAGCATTAATTTAGTCGAATAATGTAACTAATACTGGTTATGGTTCAAGTCATCAAAATACAAGTGGAATAGATCTACGTGATATGGATACATCATTTGGTGATATTGGATTAAGTATTACAACAAAACCTTTAGCAAAAGTTCAGGTTTTTATTTTTATTTTATTTAAAAAAAAAAGAAGAAAAAGAATTTTCTTAATAGAAACTGTCCGTTCAAACAATTCTTAATGGATCATTTCCACGAGTGACTGATAAACAACAATCAACATCATTTTTAACAGGTATTACACGAAGTGGAAAATCATTTAATACTTTAAATCAAACATCAAATCATGATTCTTCATTACCATTTTTAAATAATTCAGTTGGATCACCAGGAACATCAGCACGACTACATCATACAACTGTTCATCATCATTCTCATCATCATCATCATGGTGCTGCAGCAGCAACAGCACGAAGTTTAAGACGAGAAAGAACTCGAGAAGGAAGTGTTAAATCAACTTCGAAAGATGCTGATACAACAAATAATCATCATATATTTCAACAACAACAACAACAACATCATCATCATCATCATACTCCTCATCATTCTCATAATACAAGTGGATCATCTATTGTTTCTAGTACACATCAATTTTCTCGATCAAAAAGTTTTTTTACTAATACATCATCGGATAGTATTAATAAACCTCCATCATTTCCAATGAAAGCATCTGGTAAGTTTTATATAAATCAATATATATATATATATTATTTTTATTTTAATAAATATGTAGAAGCTTTAACATATTATGGTGATAAATTAACAGAATTTGAAAAAACTGAAATATTCGATTACAGTGAAATATATTTTCTTGGTTTGGAAGCGGAAAAAATTTCTGCAACAAATGTAAAAGATTATGATGATGAAAATGGTTCATATATGAAAATGAGTAAAGATCATATATGTTATCGTTTTGAAATCTTAGAAACATTGGGAAAAGGTTCATTTGGTCTTGTACTTCGATGTTATGATCATAAAAAAAAAGAAGCTGTTGCTTTAAAAATCATTCGAAATAAAAAACGTTTTCAACAACAAGGACTTGTTGAAGTTAATATATTATCACATTTAAGAACATTAGATTCGGATAATTCATTAAATCTTGTTCATATGAAAGAACATTTTTATTTTCGTTCTCATCTTTGTATTACATTTGAATTACTTGGGTAATAAGATTTTTTTTAAAAATATTTTTATAATTTATTTTATATTTAGAATTAATTTATATGAATTAATTAAAAAAAATAATTATCAAGGTTTTAGTGTACATTTAGTCAGACGTTTTGCTGCTTCACTTTTACAATGTCTTCGTGTTATGTATAGAGAAAAAATTATCCATTGTGATTTAAAACCAGTAAGAATTTTATTTTATTTGTTTTTATTAGATTTAAATAAATAATTTATTTAGGAAAATATTTTATTAAGACAGAAAGGAAGTAGTAGTATTAAAGTAATTGATTTTGGATCTGGTTGTTTTGAATCACAAAGAAGTTTGTTAATTTCTTGAGATAAATTATAAATTTTACCCTTTTTTTTTTTTTGTTTAGTTTATACTTATATTCAATCTCGATTTTATCGAGCACCAGAAATTATTTTAGGTATTCCTTATACGCCAGCTATTGATATGTGGAGTTTTGGTTGTATTCTTGTTGAACTTTTTACCGGTAAGTTAGAATTCTTATGCTTACAATATCTTCTATATTATAATGTTCAGTGTGTGTCTATCTATTACCGGGTCAAAAAAACATGGTTATAGCTCGAGTTCTAGAGAAAAAAATAGGCTTGGCTATCTTCTTCTATATAATAATGTTAAGTGTCTCTGTGTGTTACCAGGTTAAAGGAACATACGATTGTTTTCAAAGAAATTTTTTATATTTGTTACCTTTAAATAAATTGAATAGAATTTTTGTTATTCTCTTTCTCGTAGAGAAGAGTCTTGCAAACATAAATTGTCTGCTTGCTTGCTTGCTTGTATGTCCGCAGGGTCAAAAAACATTTTTTTAATATTTTCTAAAAAACTTAACCAAAGAGTAATCGGGGTCGAGAAAATCGAATCTGATGTTAGTTTTTCCAAATATTTTTCGGATCAATTTTTGTAACAAACGACAAATTTTTAACAAAAAGCATTTATTTTTATGAAGTTTGGTCAAAGGCACTTGAATCTGACTTCGGTTTTTTAATTTTACAATTGAATAGCATGACGGTAGTTTAGAAACACGATTTCTACGAGAAAGAGCTGAGCGAGTCGTTAGACGAGCGTTACTTGTTTTAAATTATGAAATATATATGTTTTGTATGTCTATAGGTTATCCAATATTTCCTGGTGAAAATGAACAAGAACAATTAGCAATGATAATGGAAGTAATTGATTTACCACCAACTCATGTACTTGAACAAGGAAGTCGAAGAAAATTATTTTTTGGTTTGTTAAAATTTTTTGGTTTTTGTTATTATTATTTCTTTTTTTTTAATTTAAGATTCCAAAGGAATTCCTCGAACAGTTTCAACAAAATCATTAAAAAAACGTCGTCCAGCTAGTCGTCCATTAGGACAAATTCTTCGAACAACTGATAATAATTTTATTGATTTTATTCGTCGATGTTTTGAGTTTGTTTGTCAATGAAATATTAAAAAACGAACGAAATTTTATTTCTAAAAAAATTTTTCTTTTTTTTTTTTTCGTTATGTAGATGGGATCCTATTGAACGTTTAACACCTGAAGAAGGTTTACGTCATCCATGGATTGTTGAAACAAAATTAAAACGTTCATCACGTGAATCACGAACACGATATAGAGTAAAAAAAGACGATAATAATACAACTACTACAACTAATAATAATACGACATCATTAATCAATGGAGATTCATGTAAAATTTGCTTCTTTTTTTTTTTATTACTAAAATAAAGATTTTTATTTTAAAATTATAGATTTTAGTTTAAATGAAACAACTGGTCATGAAGATATTCTTACAAATGAAGATGATAAACAAACAACAATAAATAATAGTGGTTCATTAACAATTTTTCCTCGAATTTCTAATCAATAATTAGATCGGTGACTTACAAATCTCAGCTCAAATAAAACAAAATGAATATCATTCTATCTTTTTCTCTCTCTTTTTTTTTTTTCGTCCATTGTACAGAACACCGATTTATATCTTTTGTTATTCCATTATATATTTTTTTTTCTTTCTTAATAATTTATCAAGATTTTTTTCAATTTAATCATTGAATATTGTTTTTATAGGTTAATTAACACAAAAAAAGATAAATCATATATAATATTTTATTTGATAATATTAGAATATCTCTTCCTGTTATAATAGAGAATGGATGGGTCAGTTTAAATGAATAATCATTAATTTGATATTATTAGCAAATAAATCTTACTTTTTTTTTTATTTGTCTTTTAACATGTAAAGAATATTGACCTTTCATTAAAAATAAATCAATATTTGAAAAAGAAAAGATATTATCATTTTATTCAAAGATAGACGAACAAAAAAAAAAAAAAAAAAATGAAACATTCTAATTTTTTTTTTGATTTTTATAATCAAACTATTCATCAATGTATTTGAATAGAATGTATATTAGTTATTATTTTATTATTATTATTATATGTAATTTATATTTATTAATTAAAGGTTTTTATTTTTATTATTTATTTAAAATGTAATAAATTCTAATTAATATTTAGGTCAATTTTATTTACCAAATGAATGTTTTATAACATTTGATAATACATCAAATAGTACATTTATATGTCCATCATTATGTTATACAATGCGATATATAACTAATCAACAAGAATATCCATTATATGGCAATGAAACATATTCTGGAGTGAATTAATATTTTTAAAAAATTTTATAAAAAAAAAAATTTTGTTTGTTTTTTTATAGAATTCATTAATATGTAAAGCAGCTTTACATGATGGTCGTATTGCTTCATGGAATAATGAAAATTCTACATTATTAATACAAAATACTTCAATACAATCATCAATATTTCAAAGTACTCTTAGAAATGGTATTCTTTCATCTAAACAAACTGATTATTCATATAATATTTATCAATTTCTTAATAATCGAATAAATGGTTTGAATTAAATAAATATTTAATATAATATATATATATATACAAAAAAAGGAAAAAAAAAATATTTATTTTATTTAGAAATTTTAATACCTGATATAGCTATTGAACATCGAAAATATCTTTATTCACAAAATGATATATCAAGTATAACATGTAGAAGTAAAACAGATTTATATCCAATTCAATCAATTAATATTGATAATGGATGTATGAAAAAATTTTATTTTAAATAAAAACAATTTTTTTTTTTTTTTGTTGTATTTTTAAGGGAAACATTGGACAGAAAATCGTTTAAAATATTTTACATATCCAAAAAATTTAACACGAAAACAATCGTTAGAATTTTGTTTAAATAATAATGGAACATTAATGTATTGGAGTAATTTAACTGAACAAGAAATATTTCAAGGTAAAATATTTAATCATTTTATTTTTTTTTTTATTTAAATAAAAAAAATAGAAGTGCTATTAACAACCATTCATGAATTATTTCATTATCAAAGAAATTTAATTAATCAAAATACATTAAATTTTTTTATTGGTTTAAAACAAATTGATCAAATAAAACAATGGGAATCAAATGTAAACGAAAAATTCTATTCATTTTTTTTTTTTGAGAATAAAAATTCTTTATTTAGATTATTCCATTTGAATTAAATTTTAATTCAATTCTAAATAAAAATGATTATTGTACAATAATTCAAACAAATGGTACAAATATTCAATCAATAAAAATTTATGATCATATATGTAATGATACAAATATTTATGCTTATCCACTTTGTCGTCTTTTACGTAATATTTATTTAAATTATTTTATTTATTTATTTATCTTTTCTTCTATAATTAGCATCTGTAATAAATGATAATAATGATTTTATTTATCGTCTTGAAACAGATAGTGAATCAAAAAATTTAATTGGTATTATTGATTATTGTTCCGAATTAGGTGGATATCCAATATTTGCAAATAATGCATATGAATGGCAATTAATTCAAGGTATTATTAGTAGAATTTATAAGATAATTTTATAATCATAGGGTGAGGATGGGACGTTGGTAAGGAGTCCTGGTAGAGCATAATGATTGACTGCATTTTTTACCTCATTAGAAGTGTGCCGAACAGCCTACTTTTGAATGTCAGTTCGAGTATTTTCCAAGGTA
Source organism: Macrotrachela quadricornifera (assembly GCA_022393335.1). Classification (NCBI taxonomy): domain Eukaryota; kingdom Metazoa; phylum Rotifera; class Eurotatoria; order Philodinida; family Philodinidae; genus Macrotrachela; species Macrotrachela quadricornifera. The sequence continues at coordinate 5,885 of JAJEKB010000958.1, forward strand.
TATAGTCAATTATGAAAGTACTGGGAGGTTGGAGTTCGGATATCTTCGTTTTTTCTCGGACGCGTATATTTGTTTAGTTTTTGAATTATTTATTTTATTGTATGCAGATTCATCATAGCCAACTTTAAACCATTTTATCGGATAACTAAAAATGACTGAATTCGAACCCGAACGTTCGATCATCATAAATTTTCCTATGCATTGTTCAATTGTCCGAGGATTCTCGATAGAAATTAATCGAGAATTATGTTACTTTATTGAGACTAATTGAAAATTGCTCAATTCTGTAAATTATAGATCTTTCTATGCTACATTTTATAGTATTACAATTTTATCTTTTTAATACAATGAATGAAGATATGAAATATAAAATATAGTCATTATTCATTAGATTTCTACACTATTGCATGAGTTTCTCAGAAACTTGATTCTTGAATATATAAAACAAAAAATAAATATCAAAAATCAATTGAATAAAACTCGATACATAAGCATTTTACTTTTTGCAATATAAAAGAACAAAGTTAACACTTTTTATTTATATAAGAAAAAGAACGAAAAGAAATAATCAATGTACTTACTCAATTATATGTATCATACGTTTCGATAGAGGGAGTAATTAAATGAAATATTATTAAACTAAAATTGAGTTTAGTATAAAAACTTTTGAAATTTATTTAAATAAAATTTGATTTTTTTAATGTATATATATATAGAAATAATGTTAAAAGATCCAAACTTTAAATCAGATTATGTTTTTACGGGTTTAATATCTCCAACAAAACAAGTAAATAATGCATATTGGATGCCAATGAATATTTCTGTATGTTTTACATATTCCATTTTTTAAATAAATTTTCATAAAAAAAAAATCATTTTTTAGTATAATAATTCATTAGATTTTATTTCATTTGCTACATCACGAGGTTCAGATCGAATAGGATATCATTTATCAAAAGCTCGTGATGAATCATATTATAGTTTGTATGATATTAATCCATATTCAATATTTAATACTCTTCGATTTTGTCGTAAATATGATATTCGATCATTAATAAAACAATCAACATTATGTAATCATCCATCTTGTACATCAAACTGTATTAATGTAACACTTCCAAATGAAAGTGATGATGTAAGATTTGGTTTTTATGCTTGTATTCCAAAAAATAGTTTAGTTGGAATTGTTTATACACAATCATTTCCTGTATATGGAGATTTTATTCGACCTAATCTTCCAATGGATTATAGTGTTGGACTTCGTAGAAATTATAACCAATCATTAATATTAAATTTCGAACAAATTGATAAAAATTTACAATCTACATGTTATGAATATATTAATTTTGATAAAATATCAACATTAAATGATACAATATTATTATCATGTGATTCATCAAATACAAATAATAAAACAATGAATGGAATTAATTTTAAAAAAAATTTTAATAGTCTTATTACATTTTCATTAAAAGATAGACGAATGTCTGGACATCATACAAGATTTATTGATTATCAACTTTGTTGAGTTAATTTAATAAATAAAAAAAATTATTTCAGTTTTTTGTTTTTTTTATTAGATGATAATCGATGTAGTTATCAAGGTATATATCATCCATATATAAATCAATGTATATGTGCGCCTGGTTTTTATGGAAATGAATGTCAATATAGTAAAAAAACAAAACTTCAAATAAAAATTTATTTATTTTTCGTTAATATAAAGGTTGTCCACCGGGTTATTATGGACAAACATGTGATTTTTATTGTCAAGGTGATGATGATTATTGTAAAGGTTTATTAATTTGTTTACCTGATCCATATGGATGTTCGTGTTATATGGGTTGGTATGGAACAAATTGTAATATAAGTAAGAAAATTTAGAATTTTATTGTTATTATTATTTTATTTGAAATTATTTGAAAAGGTTGTCCAGATAATCAATATGGACCTGATTGTTCTTATAAATGTTCATGTTTAAATTGTAATAGATTTACAGGTGTTTGTAATTGTAATGGAACTGAATGTTATCAAGGTAATTAAACATTTTTTTTTTTTAATAAGAAGATTTTTTATTTCGATATTACCATACGATTTACAAAGAAAACGTTCGAATTAATAAAGAGAATTTGAAATTATATTTTAGTTCCGGAAAATAATCAAATTCTAGTATTTCGATTTAATCTGTTATTTACATATAGATTATATAATTCTTATACTTGTTTAAAGCAGAGATAGATACGATATGATTTAATATAATTTACTTTGAAGAAGACATTGAAATCATTATAAAGATTATCAGATATATATATATACACAATATTTTAAATCCAAACAGTGAAATTAACTCATCCTCACCCTCAAGATTGAGGCTCTTTTGTAGTTATACAAGCAGAAACAAATCAACGTACGAAGGAAAATCTCACATTGCTATAGCTACTTAATATCCTAATAACGATACATTAATTCTACCTCAAACTCTGAAAAGTTCCCAATAAATATAGGATTTAACTACAGACAGAACTTCAGCCTTTTAAATACTCTATAGTCATCTACTAAAATTGCGTAAAACGCTTATGAGAAAATCCCGAAAAAAACAAATCCAAACAGACTGTTTCACTACTCCGCAAGACTACCTCGATCGATGATTTTCTAAGAAGCATTCTGTAAATGTCCAACAAAAATTCTCAGAAAACCCACCGTTTTTGTCAGGAATTCGTCACAAGGCCTTACTTATCTTAATCATTAGAAAATTCGATTAACTAAAAAAAACTAAACACACCACCATATTTTGCTCGCATTTTAAAGTCAATTCAATCCTATCACTGTATATGACACAGATACAGCGCCTTTACAGTCATAATCGTATACGGTGGGCGAATTCAATCATGTGAATAGTAAAGAAATTTCTCATGCACAATATTTAATTATAAATTTAAAAAAAAACATCTTATTTTATTTTATTTTCTAAAATAAATAATTGAAAAAAACAAACTTTTTCACAATGTTTAAGGTATATATAGTCGTACGGAATTGCAATCAAAATGTTTATTATCATCATCATCATCATCAAGAAATTTAGCATTAATAATCACTATTCCAATAGTTAGTGTAACTATATTAATAACAATAATTGCATTAATATTATATTGGAAAATAATATTATCAAAAAGAAAAAAAGAAAATAATATATCATATCCATCTAATAATATGATTGATGAACATCTGTAAAATTATTTTCAATATGATTAAAATGTTTAAAATGACATGGTGGTGATATATCACTTTTTTTAATAAAACGTTTTAAAATTTTATTATTACGTATGAAATTATCTGTATTAAATTGATTTTGTTTTATATATGAATAAAATCTTGTAAAAAATTTTTCATCATTTAATTCAAAACGTAACATAATTGAACTATTATTTGATGAATGACGAAATGATAATGTTAAATTTGTTGGTTGTATTATATTTGATATTGTTGTTATACGATCTGACCATAGGATAAAACCAGTTTTTTCATTAACAATTATTAAACGTAATTCGGATGATCGACGAGGATTTAAACCAGTATTATATAACCATAATGGATAACCACGATGAATTAATTTCCATTGTTCTAATGAACATACTTGTATATCAGTTAATATAAATAATCGTACTAAACATGGTGAAACATATATATGTGAACCCATAGATGAATAAAGTGATTCAATACGTTGTATAAGTTCAGTTTGATTAATAGAAAAATTTTTATCTTCATTTAATTTTCCATCAAGTAATTCGGAAAAACGTCTTTGAAGTTTTTCTAATTCAGAACAATTCCATTGATTTTCTTCTTGTTCAATTGTTAATAATGGTTTAACAATACCAATTTGTTTTTTTTCACGTCTTTCAATTGAATTATATTTTATTGATGGTATTAATGATAATAAATCATTTTTAGTTTTAGTTAACTCATTAGATAAACATTCATCTAAAATATTGTCGTCTATTTTATTTTATTAATATTATCATTGAGAAATTGTCTTTCTCTCTCTCTCTTGTTTGGTTCATTTAATTGATTTAAACTTACTTATTTGTTGTTTTTGTTTAAGACGTGGTGGTTGTTTTAATTGTTCTCGTCTTTTTAATGGTTCACTTTTCATATGTGTACTTAAACGATTTGTCTGTGTTGTCCAAATAATTTGTTTTCCATCAATTGATGTTGAATTATATTTCGATGAAATATTACTTAGTTCTTCCATTTAAATAATCTTATAAAAATAACGAAAGAAAGAAAATGATGTAATAGAAAAGTTTGCATGTTTAAAAAAAAAAAAAGAAAATGAAGGTCAGTGTCATTATTTGGACACTCATATAATAATTGCACGTTTTAACGGTGTAAAGAAGCTGCTTTTCATCGTCCTTGTTCAATCACAATGTGTATATATATATATATAGAAGGTGCAAGATGGAAAGAAGAAAGAATATAAATGCGACGAAAATGGTTCCTTCTTTTTTTTTTTTTTCCTCGTTTATATTAGTTGTTAATCCTCTTATAAGCAAACAAGATCGAATGATTAGAGAACAAAGTGCATCATTACATAATCGTCTTTGTCAATTGAATCTAGTTGTCGTTTTACTTTCAACTTGCCGCATGTCAATCATATTTAAGTGTCTTCTCTTTATTAATTATCCCTCTCTCTTTTTTTTTCTTCTTTTCTTCTTGTTTACATAGATCAATAAATCACATTTATTAGATTTCTCAATGAAAATCAAATATATGATAATATGTAACAAATAGATATAACTTGCCTATAAGACTAGATCTAGTAAGTGTTTGTGATTAGTTAAGCAAACAATTGAATGTAATTGGTGATGAGAATGAAAAAAAAAAAGAAGAGAGAGAGACTGATTTGTTTAGTTAGTTATGATGTGAAAATGTATCGAAGAGAAAAAAGAACATATGCTGATGATTAGAATCTGCGTGACAGAATCGCTGATTATTTCTTATATGCTTGAATATGTTATCTAATATGAGTCTAGATTAAAAGGTCGTTTATCGAACAGTATAAACACAATAAGAAGAAATAGATTTGATCACTATTGACCGATAAATGACACAATACATATACTTACATATTCAAGGTTTTAAAATAAACATGTTAGTTCTGGCTTTTCTTCTCTTTTTGTTCATAACAGATTTTCTCTGTTCATTATTATTTGATTAAGAATAGAAAGAAAAGAAAGTTATTCTCATGGTTAAATGACGATGAGAATATTATTTGCAGAACATAAAAAAGAATATAAGTTGATGAAAGATTTTTCTTTTTTTTTATTCTCTTAGGAAAAGATAGATTCTATATCGAAAGAATTTTTTCTTCAATAAATGATCGATCCTATACGAGAAAAAAAAAAACGAGAAGAGAAAGAAGAAACATTTTATAAATTAAATCTTAATTAATTAGATTAGCAATCGATTCAATAAGAAAAAGGAATATTGAGATCTTATCATCATCAGTTTTACAATATGATTTATTTCGGATAAGCGAGAAGAAGAAAAAAAAAAACTAGAATAACCTTCTTCTGTCCGTTAAGCAACAATGATATTCATTGTATTTCATTATCAATAAGAGAAGAGGAAAAAAAACAAAATTGTTACAATTTTATATGAAAAATTATTTTATGTTAAATATTATCTAAAAAAAATTTTTCTTATTGAGAAAAATGTGTTAGAATTCTATAGATATGAAATACGCTTTTAAGGAAGATATATAGAAACTATAGTAGACAATCAGAGAAAGTAATAATCAATCCAAATGATAGGCTTGATTGACATATGAATGTAAATATTGTTAGTTGGTAATATGTTATCAATGTAGCATTTAATATTGAAAGGGATATTGTATATAAATTAGAAGAGTTTTTTTTTTCTAGCTAATATAAATATAAATATAATCAATATTATTCAAAGAGATTTTTGGTGGATTTTAATAAATATGAATATAATATTGAAAAAAATTTGATTCATCTTTTATAGAATTCATTTTATTATTCTTATCAATAAGATTTATTTATTGAAAAAAAAAAATTGTTTTTTTTTTTGTCATTATTGTGTATATATATATACATATTGTTTAAATCACAAAATTTATCGATTATAATTAAAATGAAAATAAATATTTCTAATCTTTTCATTTATTTTTTCTTATCTTTTCATTCAAGCGAAATATACATGCAAATAAAAACGAAGGACAATAAATATGTTATATTTCATTCAATTCTCTTTTTTTGTATTTTATATTAAATCAATTTTTAAATATAAAGGTAAAGAAGATTTATTTATATAATAATATCTTATTTTAAATTATAGTTAAATAATGTTATTATCACGAATAATATTTTATTTAATAATAATATTATTATTATTAAGTTATTATTGTGAAGCTCAAGAAGAAATTCGTAAAGCTGTAAAAGCTAAAACTAATAGAAAAATAAAAGAAGGACGAAAAAAAATTCAACGAGGAAAACAAGTTGTACGATTAGTTAAAAATCAAGCAAAAGCACCATTTAATCGAGCAAGTACAAAAATAAGTAAAAAATATCAAAATACAAGACGAAAAATTCAAGCTATAGAAAATATTATTAATTCATAAATTTATTTTTTGTGCAATTTTTAAATCATTCAATATAATTATCAATAAAAAAAAAAAAGAAAGAAAAACAAATGAAATTTATTTACATAGAATTATTTATTATATTTATCAATTATATACTATTTAAGTAAGTTGATTTTAAATGTTATCTTTCTTTGTGAAAGTGATATTGTTTTTTAATAATCATTTTAACTTCCAGATATTGAATTTCGCGTCAATCAATAAACAAATCTAAATGTAAAATCTTCTCTTAGAAATTCTATAAATATGTACTATTAATTGAACGATAATCATTTCGATTTTCATGCCATAAGTATGCTTCTATTTTAAGATTAAAACTAAGATGAGAATCTCGTGTCCTTGATATTTTCATAATCCTTCAAATAAAAATATAATACTTATATCAAATGATCCATAATTAAATGACAGAACAGTACAATAAATAGGACAAGCATTTTTTTGAGCCCGGACGAATTTTACCGGGCTCAAAAAAATATTTTATATCTCGTGAGTCCAGCTATCCATTGTTTTGAGCCCGCTATAGTTTATTTAGTTTGGAAAGAAATAACATAATTATTAATTATAAGTAACAAAAAAAAGAACATACAAAAAGTTAACGAGATAAAGCTGGCCCTGCTTTTTTTGGTCGTCCATGTCGTTTTCCTAAACTTTCTAATTTATCTGGATCAGGTATAACTTATAACCCAAAATGAATTGGAGCACCAACTGCATGTTTGCATACATATACCTTCATTGGATGTTGAAACTGTTATTCTACCGTCATAAGAAAAAATAGCTTGAACTTGGAAATCACATTCAGAATATTTTCTGTACTTTGAACACCGGTATATGACCCTCTTTCCAGCATCAGTCTCTTCTGTACGTGTTATGGCTACAGTGCTTTGTACAATATAGGATTGAAGTTCATTTCCGCTAAAAAATTTGTCGATAAATTTCCATGTTCGTTTGGCCATGAAGAAATGTATAAGAAATTCAATAACAAAAGTGTAAGAAGTGCGAAAAATACTGAATACACGAATTACGCATCACGATAATCTACCGTATTGCTGAACTTAATTTTGCAAACGCTATCTAAACTATCTTACTATCAGGCTCAAAACAATGTATAACCGAGCTCAAGAGGCGCAAAACATTTTTTTGAGCCCGGTGAATTTCGTTCGGACTCAAATCTTTCTAATTGCGGGCACAAAAAAATATTTATCCCAATAAATATTATAAATTAAAAGAAAAACAAACAGAATATGTCATGAGATACAAAATGGATAGAACTCTAAACAATCAAATCTCAACATTGTGAAAAATGAAATTATCTATTTTATTATTCAAATACAACAAAAGAAAATTTCTTCAAATCTTTTATAGATAAATAAGATGTCTGAGACACTACCTTTAGTATAATCTCAATGATTATAATCAAGTACGAATAAAGTATTTTAACATGAAATATTTTTAATAGTTGCTCATAGCGCTAAAGTAATTTTTTTTTTTGAATACAATAATATTTATATCAAAAAAACTAAACAGATTTTTCTCGTTTAATATATATGAGGTGAATGTACCAGATGTTTCATAACGAATAAACAATTTTTATCATCCAGCACGTTTTTCTTAAAAAACAAAATATATTGAAAAAGCTCTACAACTTAGACGAGACCACTTTTTTTTTTTGAAAACAATTACAATAAGCATTACTGTGTAAATTGTAGAGCTTCTCACATCGCATCTTGTAAAAACATTTTATTTTTAAAATGAACGTACTAGACGTGATAAAAAAGAAAATATATAAAACTATTTATTCATTATGAAATACTCGTTAGTTGTATATTACATGCTTGATTTAAACTGAAAATGATCTATTTATAGGTTGAAAACAGGAACGAGTACAAGAGAGAGAGAGAGAGATGGATATCATAAAATAAAACCTGAAGAAGATAATCAGAGCTCAACTGTTGAATCATTAATTTGAATTCATCTAGTCTTTTGAAAAGTTATTCTTAATTACATTTTGAAAACAGTCGAAAAAAAAATAAAATAATTAATTAATTATAATAATAATTATTTTAAATAAGAATCAAAAGTTTGTCTTAATATATCTGGACGATCAGTAAATAAAATATCAATACCAAGTTGAATCATTTCTTGTTGAACTTTTGGATCATCAAGTAATGATCCAACTAAAGCTAAAGGTTTTCCAGCTTTATGTATCGTATTAATTAAATGTTCAGTTAATATAGATCGTGTATGTGATTCAACAAAAAAGCCAAGTATATCATGTTCATATGGATAATTTTCTTTAAGTTGTCCTTGTTTATAAATTTGAGCTAAATTTTTCATTGTTTCAATATCAGCACAAATTGGAATTGATGAAAATTTTTGTTTTTGTAATTCTTTATTTATTGTACGATCAACAGCACCAAATATAATACGATCTTCAAGATTATATTTTTTAATTGTATTAAGTGTTAATGGTATAGCTTGAATATCTTTCATATCAAAGAAAAAAACTAATGATGATATTGGTATAAATTCAACTAGAAAAAAAAAAGAAAAAAGAAATTTATTTTATTTTAATAGAAAAAATAAAACAAACTTAAAACTTGATCAAGTGTAATTAATTCAGTATCAATATCTTGTAATTTTTTAAGTGTATTTTGATTAATATATAAATCATTTATAATTCCATCATGATTAAGAACAAGATAATCATCAATTGTTTTCCATATATCTATTTCAAGAATTTCTGTACGTGCTTCATTAACAGCTCGACGATATGTTTTAAGTGTATTTTCTTTTCCCCAATGTCGTCCACCTCGATGTGAACCATGAATTGGCAATGATGATGATAATGAAAGAAATTTTGAAAATACAGGAAAACGAGTTGATAATTCTAAACGTGATAACATATTTATCTATAGTTTTAATTATGATGATTCATTCATTTTATATATATATATATTAAAAAAGATCAATGAAAAATTTTCAGATGTCGCTTTAAATAAAAAAAAAAAAACTAATATCTTATCTTCATTTTAAAACAATCGAAATATTTATATTTAGTAAATTAAAAAATAAAACAGACAAAAGAAAGAAAAGGAACGATGATTTGGTTAAAAATGAATTTTAAAATCTATTATTATTGAAATAAAGATATTAAGGAAAAATAATGACGTCAATGTCACGTATGATTTATTCTCTTTAATTGTTTGATGCGTGACAAATAATAAATTAGGGATAAATGCTTGATATTGTTCGAATGATCGATGTTAGGATTTAAAACAAATATTCATATGACGATAATGAAACGGTCACCGGATAGAAAAAAAAAAAAAAAAAAAAAAAAAAAAAAAGATAAACTCGAGAAAGAAAAAAAAATAAAATAAAATAAAATAAAATAAAACAACACACATCACAAATTGGGCAAGTCATGTATATCAAAAGAACAATCTCCAAATGTCGTTCGTTCAAAATCAAGTATTGCTTCAACATCTAAATCAAATGTTGATGTACTTGGGATAGGATTTTGTGTATTATGTGGTAATTCTAAATCCATTGATGATGCTGGCATTTGATTAAATAATAAATTTGTTGATGGTGATGGTGATGGAATTGATGGTGGTGTTGAAAGAATTTTTCGTTTATCATTATTTGTTTTTGATTTATTCATTTGATGACGCATTATTGCTACAACCATTCGACGAAATAATGGACTTGAACGATCCATTGTTTTTAATTGTTTACTTAATTTTGATGATATCATTTGATCGATTTCATAATCACTATGAGATGGTGAAGGAGATTGTGAACTAGCGGATGGAGATTTTGATAATGATGAATATGCACTATCAATTCCTATATAAAAGATAAAAATAAATCATTAGAATTCTTTTTTATTGACTAGCTTTCATTTTGTTTTTAAAGAAACACCTGAATTAAAATTATTATTGTCTGTATTATTTGATGTTGATGGTGGAGATGATTTGAGCATATCATGTAATATATTTGGCATTTGTTGTGTTGATGTATATGTTTGATCTTGGGAATTATTTTGTAAAAGATTATATAAATTTTTATTCATATCTCTAACAGATGTAAATGATCGTTGATTTGATGTTGATGATGATGATGTTGAAGAATAAATATCATTTGATGATGATGGTATACGTTCATTTGAAAATAAATAATCAAATGATGATGGATTTGAATTATCATTTGACATTGTTTTTGTTAAACGACGTCGTTCAGGTTTTGTAGAATTTTCATTTGATTGTACACGTCTTCTACCACGTACTTGTTTAGCACGAGGATCAATTGTCCACCAACTTGATTTACCTGCTATTTCATTTGGTATACGTACAAAACGATTATGTAATGATAAATTATGACGAATAGAATTCTAGAAAAAAAAAAAATATTATTGTAAGAAAAAAAAAAAAAAAAGAAGTTCTATTACCTTCCATCCTGTACTACTTTTTCTATCACCTTTATCTCGAAAATATGGAACATATTGTATCATCCATGAATATATTTGTGATAATGTTAATCGTTTATCTTGACTATTTTCAATGGCTTTAGCAATTAATTCAGCATATGATAAATTTCCCCAAGCATTTTTTCTTGATGTTTGAGGATCATTAAGACCAAGATCTTTTTCAATTAATAATGCTAATCTTGGATCATATTCAATTGTTGTTCGACAATTACTTGTTGATGTTGCTTCTAATTGATCATCTGAAGGAAAATCTTCATCTTTTTGTACTTGGTCACAAAAATCATCAAGAAATGATGATGGATAATTTGATGTTGTACTAGTTAATGATGATGAATATAAATGTTTATCATTTGAATTATCATCAAAATCATCAACAAGAACAGATGAAGAACTTGCAAGCATTGATTTGGCCTATAAGAATTAAAAGATTGTTGTTTTGTTTTTTTTTTTTTTAATATTATTTTATTTGAATTGGTTTTATTTTTATTATCATATTTATTTATTTATTTATTTTTTAAAATAATAACCTATTCAATATGTTCATCGAAATAATTTTTGTCTGTAATAATAATTTGTTCTTTTGATGAGATTTGTCACCATTTTTGAGAAGAAATAATGAAACAGCTGGTGTGTAGGATTATAACTCATTTCCTTTTTTTTTCTTCTTCTTCTTCTTTTCTTAATCAAAAAGTTATGTATAATGTACAATAGAAGATTTTTTTTCTCTCTCTCTCTCATTAAACAAGAAAAAAAAATATATAGATTATATAACATTGATTTTATCTTTCTCAATTGAATATTATTATAAGACAATAGATAAGTTTTTATTTTTTATCCTAAGAATAATGAAGAAATAGAGAAAAACTATAAGAATTATTATTGTTTATTATCATAAAGAAAAAATAAAAAAAAGAAAAAGAGAGAAAAAAAGATCTCTTCAAAGTTTCTCAATGAATAACGACCTTGACTAGGACATATAGAGGAATTTATTTATATATATATATATATAGATGTTTAAAAGTTAGTTCGTTAACTCTTTTAGATATTTAAGACGAAAACTTAATTAATTTTATTTTTCAAATAATTTAATGATTGTCTTTGTCCAGTTGAAGGTCTTTATTGATGACATAATAACGTCCTTGAGGAGCTGATGTATCGTGCTTTTAATAAACGGCCTTGTTCGTTCTTCTTTTTTTTCCTCATAGGCGCGTCATGCGCAAACAATTCTTGAGCTCAAGGTCGAACGACGCGCCACAGAATAACATCAATTTATGTTCAAGGTTTTCGATAAGAAATTTCTATACAATCTTCTTTTCTTTAAAACTTTTCTTTTATGTTTTTTAATGAAAATTAAATAAAAAAAAAGAAAATCTTAAATTATTCTACTTACTTATACGATGATGACCAAGAATAATAAAATTTTTTCGTTTTTATGTCTGACTAATTTATACAGATAAATACACAATTTGGATACAAAAAAAAAAAAAAGAAAAATGTTGAATATCAATAAAAATGATTTGGAATTACATTTATTAATCTAGAATAAAATAAAAATAAAAAATGGGAATCAATGGTCGATAAAATAATATTTTTTAAGATATAACAAAATTTGCTCGACCTTGTCATTCAAGGATAGCAAAGCTCGACAACAATTATATAGAACGTATGAGCGTCGCCACTGCTAGCGGCTCCCAGACGTCGACCGTCCTTGAACAAGAACGACATCGATGTTGGTAGTGGCAGCTAACGACAGAGAGGAAGGGGAGGGGGAGAGAGAGAAACCGTCTTTTGGAGAAACAACTTATTTTGCTTTTCTTCTCTCGTTTTTTTCTTTTCTCTTTTCTACCATCAATAATGAAGGGAAAAGAAAAAGAAAAGAAGACGAGACTATATCGTTGCCTGACTCCTTTCTATTTTTTCTCTCTCGTTCGTCATTGTCGTGTCGAGCTCATTAGTGATGGTGACCAACGTAGTGAAAGTAGAAAAGAATAGATAAAAACCTTTTTTTTTGTCTACTATAGTACATTGATATATAACAAGAAACGACCTTGGAATGCATAACGAGTCGTTGTCGAAGGTCTTTTTGCTCGACACATAGAATCGTTGTTGACGTCGCGCTGATGAGGATGATACTCGATTACTCCACTCTCTTTCTTCATTCACTTCGTCTTTTTTTTTCTCGCTCGCTCTACCGATGTTTCGATGGATGAGAAAGAAGAAGAAGAAGAAGAAGAAGAAGAAGAAAAAAAAAGGAGAACAATCATCTGACACCCTTGCCGTGTGCATGGCAAAGCTTCTTCTTCTTCTTCATCGTCACCAGACCCTCATATATGACTCTCTACTATTTCTTATTCAATATAAAAATGAGTACTACTCATTCTTTATTTTAATCTCATAAGTGACAATGCCAAACGAAAAAGAAAAAAAAATACATAAGAAAAAGAAATATCATTTCAAATTAATCATTAACCTTTTTTATAATTAATAACATTATTTGAATTATCAATTCAAAAATATATAACAATACATCTGTTATGTTTCAATATTATCTATATCAAATTTAAGATTACAATATAATCATCAATAGATTGAATGAAAATAATCTTGAAGATCTTTCGAAATTCAATAATAGATATAAGCTAAACTTGTTTGTCTTATAAACTTGAATGAAAAGTTAAACTATTTTATTTTCTTATTTGTCAGATTTATAAACTTAAGTTTTTTTTTTCTTGTTTACTAACTAAACGTAATACTATTTATTCACTTTAGTTGATTAACTAAACAAAATCATCTTTTGTTACATAGATTAATAATGAAATAATATTACAATATTTATAAACATCAACATATATATGAAAAGTAGATGTTTAATATCTGAATTATTGAACATATATAGTTTGATATTTATATAAAATTCATATCAAATTAAGTTAAAAAATACTGTTTATTTTTATTGAAAGTCGTAGATATATATTAAAAAAAAAAACTGTTTTTTTTTTTCTTTTTACAACAATGATAATCATAAAAAAAGAATACATTTAAACAGAAAATATCTTATATTCTGTTAAAAAAAAAAAAAAAAAAGAAATTTTTATCCACTGGTTTCTCCTGTTGAACGTTGTCGAATTAAATTTGATTGAGTAAAAAGTTGATAGTCATAATGAAATCTTTTTGGAAGAAAATTTTTATCAATTTTTTTCTGTGCAAGATAAAGTAAACATAATGTTTGTAAATTTGGAGCTAAATACGAAAAAAAAAAACAAACAAATGATTATATTGAACTAAATAATTATAACATCATACCAAAATCAAATATATAAAGATCACTTTGATCATAAAGTCCAGTTCTAATACCATCCATATCTTGTATTTCATTCTCATTATTTATTGATGTTATTGTTTGTGTTGGACTTGTACCACCAAACATATACATACGATTATTAATAACAATACAACATTGTCGTCGACGTTCTACTGGTTTAATAATACCACGAGTATCTATACAACGCCATGTTGATGTTAATGGATTAAATTCATGTAAATCATTAAAATGTAAACCCTTTACACTATTATAACCACCAAATATATACAATTTTCCATCATGTACAACTTAAAAAAAGCAAAAAGAATATTTTATAATAAGAAAAAAAAATGAATTTAAAAAACGAACAAGCAGAATGTGATCTTCTTCCACATGGTATTTGTCCATTAGCTATAATTAATGACCATAAATTTTTTTTTGGATTATATACATAAAGACGATTATCATAAATATTCTGTGTTGGTTGATGATATTCCATTGGATCAAAACGTCCACCGAATACATACATTTGATCATCTAAATTTGTAGCAGAATGAAAATCTCGCCACTGAGGTATTTGATCACCAGTCTTAAAATTAATTAGACTTTTTTTTTTAATTAACAAATAGAAAATCATGATAACTTAAATTTTTCATTTATTTTTACTAGTTAATTTAATTTCATTATCTTATTTCTTCTTAAATAATAGATGAATCCATCAAATTTTTTTTTTTACGAACACATAGACTTCTATTTCCAGAAAACTAACGAATATCTCAAATTGAATAACTGTATTTCAGACAATATCTTAGAATAATACTTATGAAATTAAATTAAATAGTAGAACTAAACAATAAACTTAAGTGATCATGATTTTTGAAACATCCTATACCTTTGAACGACATGTATGCCAAGATAATTCATTAAAATCAAAATAATAAAGATCATTAGAAAATTGTTGAGTCTAATTTAAATATTAAAAATTAAATATACAATACACTTGCACCAGTTCTTCTACAGATATTATTTTCTATAGAAATGTTTTTTTGAACTCTCTAATAGTGTAATGGGTAGTCCATGATGAATACTACATAATACCATAATTTGATATTCGATCTGTTCATAAACATTTCTTTTTCTCGGGCGTAATAGAAGAAATTTATAATCGAAATTTGAATATTTTTACCTAAAAAAGGCTGCTGACTAATTAGGAATTGTTTCCAAAAAGTCTTGCATAAAAATAGTCATTTTTTTTAAACATTTTCTCTACTATAATAAGCAAAGGCAGAAATCATTTTTTCACCGGCTGAAACGTCGACGAACATGCTACATATGGAAGTGTTATTTCTTTTCTTTTCGAACCATATTCATTAAATTATATCATCGACCAGCAATTTAAAAAGTTATATTTTTGGAAAAAGAGCATACAATCTGCTCGTCGTATTCATCCTGAAACAAATATTTCAATGAGAACTATCTATTACAATCTTGGCAAATTAAAACAAATCGGTTTGCTTAAACATCGAGGTGGAAGTGACCGACCACATGTCCTTGATAGAAAAGAAAAAAATAGCTATTGGTCAATACATTCGACGTAATAATGAAATCATTATACTATCAAAGACTTCAAATAATACTTATATAGAAAATAATATCTATAGAAGAAATAGTGCAAATATCTGTATAAAATCTTCAACTTACAAAATCTTCAAATCCACCAAATATATACATTCGATCATTAATAACACATGCAGAATGGCCATCACGAGGAGTTGGAATGAAATCATTAACAATAGGTACAAGTGACCATTGGAAAGTTACTGAATTTAATTAACAAAAAAAAACAAATATTCTTTTTTTAATTAAATAAATTTGAATTATTTACCAGGATCAAAACAAAACAAACGATTACAAGCACCAGGATGATCATTTCTTCCACCCCATAAATAAAATTTTCGTTTATATATAACAACTGTATGTCCATATCGTGCAAATGGTGTTACATTATATTGTAAATCATTTTTTTGTGGTTTTCGTAATGAATACCATTTGAATGTATCTATAGAAAATAATTAATTAAAAATAAAAAAAACAAACAAATAAAATGTTTTTTTTTTTTCTTATTTTTTTACAAATATTAAATATATGTATATCAATTGGAGTAATTTGTGTATAATCTTCTGTATTTGAATAACCACCAAATGAATAAATATAATTATCTAATGCACATGCAGCATGATTTACTCGACGTGGTCCATTTTCAATACATTGAATCCAATACATTCTTAATTTAACAAAAAATCGGTTTTTTGTATTTTATACATATAATATTATTTATTAGAGAGATTTTCCCCTTCTAAATATTAACCAATTAGATTGTATGAGACATTTACTACCATCTATAGTTTTTAAATAAAAAAACAAAATGACAAGAATTTATATTTAGAGTTCTAAGAAAATTTCTTATGAATGAGATTAAAGAAAATTTTTAAATAGGTTTTTTTTAAATAATACTCACAAATAGAAAAAAATCGAATCGATCCTATCCAACGATTTGTCAGGATATATTCAATCATTTAAAGTTGATTTCACCTTCTTTTAACTTTCGTCAGAAATTTCAAAAATATTTTTTATATCCCTATTAATCACTCTTATCACACGCATATTAAAATCTACATCAAATAAAGAAAATTTCCTAACAATAAATACAATCATATTGTCTTTGACACTTAGTAATCTTTTATTCATTTTCGTCGATTTTTTCCTTTCGTGACTATGTAATCTTATCTATCTGTTGTGACTCATGAACACTTCCACCCACATGGCTGATGTCTACCTTATATATAGCATGCATTTTCTTTTGAATTTTCTAAGAGGGAAATCACTGCAAACGAACTATTGTTAGATTTATTATTCTTAATTGGACGAAAAAAGAAATAAGATGTTATTATATTGTCAATTTTCTCTTGTGTCTCTTTTTTTGTTTTAATTAAATGTCTTTCAAATTTATATATAGACATTGATATAAATAGACTTCCATTCTTAAGACTTTCAACTTATAATCCTTTTATTTCAAATAAAAGAATAAGGACTTTTAAAAAAAAAGGGCAAAGTCACATCTAGCATTCTGCATATGCGCTTTCTAAAAAAAGAAACAATTAAGTATACAGAATGAGTTTGGACAGACAATTTTGTGTTTTCAAATGAACTATATTTAACAATTATTTAATGAATATCTCGCACAAACGTCAAGTTATAGAGCTGAAAATTTTATCACAACTTCTTTAGTACATTTTTCATCATGTTGAGTATATCGGAATTAAAATCGGTTTTTTCCTAAGTAGTGACAGTTCATACTCATGTTTATTATACATTTTAAAAGGCGAAATAAAAATTTCTATTCAAGAAATAAAAACATATACATCAAACAAAAACAAAATAGACCGCTGGACGTTCGTCTTTGATACTAGATGTTCGAAATGAATTATAATAATAATAATATCAATCAATTAAATGTAAAATTGCCTTTCGTCTACTGATAGTTAATCATTTATTCGATAGATGTATACATAGTTCAGTTTATTCTTTGTTTCAACGACAACGGTATGATGTACAAATTTATGCTCACTTAATACTATATAAGTTATTAATTATAAGAATGTTCACTCATTCACACATTTATGTATTCAGTTTATTCATGATTTTTACTTTTTTTTTTAACCAATAATACGACTATGCTAATACAATGCCGTACGTTCTTCAACCACATTAAAAATTCTGTCTTAAGTACATCTACTCATTCTACTCTTTGAATTAAAGTACTGCATTAATAAAAGAAGCAAATTTCCGTTCTGAACTCCTATGTAAAATTTTACGATCATCCGTTAAAATTATCCAATTCTTTGTATAGAAATGTGTGTCACTGCTGTTCTGAACATCCGTTTAAATTTTTAACGAACATCCGTCTTTTTCTCGATGATATTTCCGAACACCCATGTTTTTTTCATTATAAACATCGAATATTTTTACCGTAAAAAAGATGATTTTTTAAGGAAAACGGATGTTCGGAATGGAAAGTAACGTCAAAATGCTCAAAAATAAACAAATTGATAGTTTCTGAAAATAATACTGGTTAATTATTTTTAATATATTTAAAAAAATTATTACATTTATCATGTGTATTGATAGTCCATACGATATAAATTTTTCTTTTATTCTCCTCAAATAATGATGATCATTACAAATGTTGAATACATTTTTTCGAAATGAATTTGTTAGTAGTATAATCTTGACCTCATAAGAAACTTACTTATTAATGAGAAAGTTTGATGAAATAGAGTAAGATAAAAAAAAATATCAGTACATATTTGTGTTATTCACTTAAATAAAATGTTTTTTATTAAAGTCAATATTGATACTTAAAATAGGTTCACTTCAATCTTTAGAGATTTGGAGTCCGAACATATTTTTATTACTAGTAAAAAAAAAAAGATCAATCCATATGTTCAAGCCATAACAGAAATATTCACTTGTTCTTCCGTTAATTGATGATTTATCGAGTAGTTTAAATAAAATTACACAAACTTGATCATTATTATTGAATTATTTTAACTCTGTTTTTTTTTTTTATTGTCGAGATAAGCATGAAATCTTCTATTACATTTAAATGTATATATAATAATCAATAGAAAATAGTACTTATGGTTAATCAAAATTTCTGATAACAGTGTAAGAGAGGAAGCAGTGAATCAATGTAATTAAAATTTTTTCTTAACCCTAAGTAGATTTATTCATTTAATAAAAATAATAATTCTACTAAAATATAATATTTTCATCATCATCTTCATTTCTGTTTCTTATATGATCCTATCTAATCACTTTATATATCACACACTTGTTTCATCGCATGGTCGATATATATATATATATACGATTGCTTTTTCCTCGCTCTATTAATTCAATATATAGAAAAATATGAATAAAACAAATTCTTATAATCAATAGAATATAATAACATCAAGTAAATTAGATGCAAAGATTTCGTTCGATAATTTTAAATCAACATGCTTTGTTTGACTATTTAATTATTAAGACTTATAAATAGGGATATACTATCTTTTTTTTTATTCAACATATTTTTCAATTTTTATTGAAATTGTACGAAAAATTCTAAAATTACCCTTTCGATCTGAATTTTTCTCATGACATTTCCTCTCATTATAATTTAATTTGAATAAATCGATAATATATCAACCTAATGGATGTAAATTTTCATTATAGAGATATATAAAATAAAAATAAAAAATAATAACTTACAATCGATAATAAATGTTAAATATATTACTAATTTGATTTAACATTGTTTCTTTATGTCATATGTAGATCATGTGAAATAGCATGACTACATCGAAAAAAACGAAACAAATTCACAAAAATTTTACATATTTTTAAATAAAGAAACTATTACTGTTAATAACTGCATGAACAAAACATTTGATTGACTAAATCATTATTTCTTTTTATTTCTATCTAACACATTTCTAAAAAAACTTCAAATACTAAAGCAAAGAACGTAATTTAATATAGAAAATAATAAATTGAAATATTTAATGTATTTCTATATATTTATAAAAGTTAAAGATATATCAATAAATATATATTCATTATCAAATCTATTGTACAACTAACTTAATCATGTATTAAATTATATATTGCTATTCATTCGACCATCACATAATTTTGTATCAATCATCGTTCTCTTTTTTTACGAATTATATGCATTGATTTTTGTTTTTATTCGTTGATGAATATCATACATTTAAGAAAAGAAAAAGTAACAGATGATTTATCTTTTCTCTTTATCCATCTATGGATTTGTAGTCATGGTTCATTGAACATATACATATAAAGACAAAAAATATCGTTTTATTTTACATTACAATAGCTATCATGAGTACGGGGGAGAAAACTGAAGAGACACCACAACGAAAACCTATTCCTTATACGTAAGTCATTTGATACATTATATTTTAATCTTCTATTTTTATATAATATAATAGTGAAAAAATTCAGGAACCAGCTCCTCAACGTAATCCACCAATAGTATATAAACCCACAAAACCTAAAGAATTATTTGAAAAGGTAAATTTAAATTTTTTTTTTGTCCTTAATAATAGAAAAATATAAACAATCTTTTTATTATTTATAAATATTTAGTATCGTGATACTATTGCTATTCATATTCGTAAGGTTTGGCCTAAATTACAAGATGATTATGTAGCAGAGCCATTTCAAGCAAATTTTCATTATTATGATTATGGTGGACAATACAATTTCATAGTTTGTTTTTTTTTATAGCAAAGATAATATATTTTTATTATTTAATATAGTGTGAATTGCCTGATGGACGACCTACATATGTAACAATTACTGAATCATTTGAAAAAGAAGATGAAGAACTAGCTAATGACGATAAAGAACGACGACGACGAGTAATTGTTAGTGTTAGCTAAAATCTTTTTTTATTATTGTTTAATTCATTCACATGATAATTTATCTCAATTTTATGTCAACTTTTAATTGTTATTTCAATTAATAAAACCATGTCGTATTTAGATCTTGATAAGATGTGCAATATCGAATTTTCAAGATATACAGCAATCGCTATAAATGGTCCCAATCGAAAAAATAAGGAAGACAAAAGAGTTGTTTTATTATAATTTATTTGCAAAATCTATAATATACATCCTTGTTTCTTATGTTCTTCATTAATGTCGAATCATTTTCGCTTGGGTCACAGTCTTTGAATTTGATCTCCTGCTAAAGTCTCTTCTAAAATGTCGTCATTTATTAGCAATAGCTTCTAAGTTAGTTTCATTGAATGTACATCAGTTTCTTTAAATCTTCTTCTCAATGTAGTTTTACTAATTTTTATATATATTTCTGTGATAATCTAAACGCAACTTGACCAACAGATTTGATTAAATATTGAGCTACCATTAATTGAATCGTCACATGTGGCTTTTCTGGTATAGACTAGATTTTTACACAAATTCTATGTCACCAGCAATTTTACATCTTTTAAGCGTACATTCTACAATTACTCACTGATTTTCTTCCTATATAGTGTAATAGAGAAAAGAAAGCTCTATTTTTCTATGCTATTTGATCATACTTTAACTGATATGATGATAATGAATTTTAGATAAAACGCTTTTTCATCATGATTTGTGTGTGGTCATAGTACTAGACCATAATGGATGAAGAGTAGGTTAATATTCAATTCCTGAAACCATTACATTAATAACCAAAATATATAAGATACAGCGTGAAAATCTCTACAATTTATATATAAAGTCATTTATTTTAGAGTTACACTTTTTAATTCCAAAATGGACAATATTTTGAGAGACCAAAATTTCATCACTGCAAAAATTAGTCGCACAAAGTTGTTGTTTTTTTTAAAACTATTACAATAAGTTTTACTATGAAGATTGTAGAACTATTCATGCTGCATCTTGCGGTGTATTTTCATTTCTTTTCATAAAGCATGTCAGATGATGAAACGATAAAATAACAAAAATGTATTCGACGGTCCAGAATTTTGCCCATTTTGGGAACAAAAAGTGCAACTATAAAATAAATGACCTTCTATATAAAATGGAGAGATTTTCACACCACATCTTATAATATATTCTGGCTATTAATGTAATGCTTTGAAGGATTGACTAATAACCTACTTCATCCATTGTGATCTAGTACTATGGTCATGCATAAATCATAACGAAAAAACCTTTATATAGAAAGAAAGGTTCTCGAAGTTTATTATATGTTTCAATAACACCATGATCAGAACTTTTGGTACACTCTAACTAAAACGTGAAATTTTTTTCAATCTTATATTTATTTCTGATGTTATTTCAAACAATAGTAATGATTGATAGATGAATAAGAATTGTACATTGAAATTGTTTTACATTATGATGGGTATACTCTAAGGAGAGTTATATATAACAGTATAATTTGATATTCTCTATGTTAACCTTTAGAAGATATATAAAACAAACATATCTTTTTCTTGGTTATAGAGAAATTATTCATAATTGAAATGTCAATATGCTTAATTTTTTCACTTGAAAAATGCTGGAATTCATTAATTTTTTTTCTAAATATTAATCTATAAATATTTTCTTAGTAAAATTATTATTTTTATGTACCTTAGATTGTTTTTGATAAGTGTTTTCCTTAATTTTGCTATCAAAAAGGAAACAAATCACATGTCTATCTATAACATGTAGTTTATTTCTTGAAAGATGATTTTTATAATTACTTATAATAGTAGAGAAAAACTTTTTAAATTTTATGCAAGTATTTTTTACAAATATCTTTATACATCTTGAAAATTCACTATTTTTTTTTTATACTTTATTAAATAGCATTTATTGCAAAAAGATCGAATCTAAACGATTCAATCGTAAATGTATTCCTTGATCAATATACCAAAACAAAAAACAACATTTTATCTAGCCTTTTCAATTAATGAATCATTTACTATTCAGGTTTTTCTTCATATGAGAGAAAATACCTGATAGTATTGTCACGTAAATTTCAATTAGTGATTAATATTAATAAAAACATTAATAATAATGATAAAAAAAAGAATCTTTCAACGTACATAATAAATTGTTATAGAATAAATGTAATATTGATTTTTTATACATATGGAAAATAAATATAAATTATAATTGAATAGTATGTTAAAATTCTTCTTAAATTAATTAGATTATAAGAAAATAATTACTAAACTTTTTGAAAATTATTACAATTTTTATGATATAAACTATATTACAACTGTTATTTTCATTTTGCTTGATTTAATAGTATATGTGCAATTAATTATATTGTTTAGAAATAGATAAAATATAATTATTTGTATCGTGTGTACGATTGAATAATGATGAAAAGAAAAATCGTGTTTAGATTGTCACGATAGTTTTATTCTGTATAGTTTTTTTTATATAACTTCATTATTTTTAATGATGAGACAAAAAAAATGTAGTGAAAAAATAATTTGATTTTAATATTATATCTGTTTTATTTTCATATAAATACTTATATAAGTTTGTATACTTTCAATAAAAAAAAAATAATGAAGAATTTTTTTTTTCTTTAATAAATATTTCTGATCATCAGAAACAGTTGTTTTTAATTGAACATAAGTACGTGCTTCACTTGCAAATAATGCATTATATTGATTTTTAATAGAACTGAACAGTTTTGCATATAATTCCAAAAAAAATCTTACTCTTTCCTTGTTTTTATAAAGGGATTTGGTACGCTTTCAAATAACAATAAATACAAAACAAAAATATAATAAAAACTAAAAGATTAGAAATATACTTCTAAAATGTTAATGTCACTACGATTTTCTTTTCTTGATAGTATGATCTAATGAAAGGTCAAGATCATAATAAAATACAGTACTGATATGTACATACTTATCTTGTTATACAAGTATATTCGTATATATACATATTACTCTTAAGTAGTTTCGAATACTATTTGATAATTTGTGATAGATATTATCAACCATCATATTTTAATATTGTCGGGTACATTCTTTTTTCGATTGATTAACCAGATATATGCATTTAAATATCATGCTGATGAGAAGAAAATTTTGTAGGAGAATATAAATAATTTCATACTTCATTATATTGTGTAATATTTATTTATTCATGTTGAAATAGAATTTTTTCTTAAGCTATATAATCTCGTAAATGTTTTGTCATCTATTTTTCTTTCATCTATTTAATATCAAATATATTTTCTTTTTTTTTAATAGAAAATTTCTTAATCAATATTTATTTTATACAAAAAAGAATTTTTTTTTACAAGAACAAGAAAAGTGATCACTTGTATAATTGAGTTATTGATCAATTCGATAGATATTCATTGAATGATTATTAATGTTGTTTATCAAATATGTGCAATGATTGAGAATAATTAATCGATAAATTTATCCAAGTTAGATTGATTTTATGTTTATTTATCGATAGATTAATCAAATAATGGTAGAATGAGTTTTTTTTTTTTGGCTTCTCTTACTACTTATTTAGTATGCGTGACTGATCTATTCATATATTAGAAGAAAAAAAAACACATACATACATAGATAATGTTTCAATGAATCTGTTTTGTTTTACGATAAGATTACTGATCAAAGTATATATATATATATATTCTTTATTTCGTGATATAGGATTTATTTAAAAAAGATTTTCTATGACAAAAAGAAAATAATTCTTTTCTTTTTTTTTATATGTCATATGAGGTTGAAATAAATTAGGAAAAAAAGTTAATTGTATTCAATAGAATTGTTTATTGACTAATTGTTAAGTCTTTTTGTTTTAGTATATGGAGTGATTTTGACAGAAGTACTTAAAGATAGAGATTTTTTTTTTCTTATTTAATAAGAAAGCTGATTGTTAGAGAGAAGAAATATTGGTTAGATTTTGTTTTCTGTTTTTTTTTGTTGTTGTTGTAATTAACATACTTCTCTTTTGTCATTTGTTATTTTCTCCATCGTCTTTTTCTTTTTCTTCTTATGTAGAATTAGGAAATAAGATGGTCATTCGAACCAATTTTTTTTTTTTTGTTGTTGTTGTTAGTATGTTGTCAATGAGAATGATTTCTGTTAAGCGAGATGTAGGGATGTGACATCTTATTTATCGAATTGCATTCATGTACTTCTTAGTTAGAATACTAGAATAAGAGAAAAAAAAATAAGCTTGACTGTCTATTTGTCTACTATGATGGATGTTATATTCTTGCTTCATTATGTCCAATTATCTTGTAAAGAATGTCGAATAACATTCAACTTTATATATATTTTTATAAAAATATGTAGAAATTGATTTTTCTAGATTTATTTTTATTTTTATTATTGAAGATTAAATATGACATCAGATAACGATGTATATCGTTGGTATGCAGATATGATTGTTTATCGTAGTTTTGGTCCATTAATAGCTTGTTTGGGTATTATTGGTGGAACACTTTCTGTACTTGTTTTTCGTCGAAAATCATTAAGAAAAAGATCTTGTTCAGTTTATTTTTTATATTTGGCATTAGCTGATCTTTTATGTATGATATGTTGGCTTGTACATTTTGTCTTACCAACATATAATATTCATATACTTACAATATCAAATTTTTTTTTGCAAAATATTCGTATTTGCAATGTATTTTGCTTTTGATTTAGCAAATTATATTCTTACTGCATGGTAAGTAGTATACATTTATAGAATTTTAATCATAATTATATATATATATATAAGTTAAATCTCATGATAATAATATTTAAATATCAATCATGTTTTTGCACTATCTATCGTATTAGATAGAATGGACGATTAGTCCATATGCTTATCATTATTCTGACATTTTATTACTAATGTAGATGTTGATTAATATATATTGAATAGAATCCATTAACTATTATAGTATGGAAGGAAAAAAAAAATATCTGTGACATTTTGTATGTTAAAACATAAATGATATAAAAGAGAGATAGATATAATTAGATAAATCTCTTCTGTTTATAATAAACTATTTTAATATATGGTTTATATCATTAATAATTATATCTATAATAAAAAAAATATTTTTATTCTTAATTTTCTATGTTGAAAAAAAATTTTGATAATTTGCATTATTTTAATTAGCATTAAAATTCATTTTTACTGAATGCAAAAATCCATTTCAGAATATCTTTTATATTCTACAGAAAAAAAAAAAAATTTTTTTATTATAATTCTTTAGTTCAATTGATCGTGCTGTAAGTGTATTATTTCCAATTCAAAGTCGTAAATATTGTCATCCAAAAACAGCATATACAATAACATTTATATTAGTTATAATTCTTACATTATCAAATAGTCATATATTATATGGTTTTGTTATATTATCAGCTCAAACAAATTCATCTTTATCATTTCATATATGTCATTGTCGAAATGATTCAAGAACATATCGAAGTTTTTTTCCTATATATGATTCATATGTTGATGTTATTAAAACAAATGTTATTCCATTTATAATAATGAGTATATGTAATATAATAATAATATTACGTGTATGTCGTACAAATTCCTTATTAATATTTTCAAAAAAATCTCGTTGTCAAAAATCACGAAAAAAATTTGAAAAAGATCGTCAATTAACATTAATGTTACTTGGTTCATCAATAGCTTTTCTTGTTTTAACACTTCCAACTGAAATAAATGATATTGTTCGTTCACATTCATATGAAAAACTTGTTTCAGAAAAAATTTATCTTTTATCAGCTATACTTCTTTCACTTGCACATCTTAATTATGCCGTAAGAT
>JAJEKB010000967.1:0-48231 GCA_022393335.1 Macrotrachela quadricornifera
TGAATATATATATTCAATCAAAACAAATGTAATCAGAACGAGAGAGACAGAAGAAAATGAAATTTTCGGATATATGAAATGAACAAGCACAGGTATTCTACTGTTATCAAATAGAGATAAACAAGAAGAAAAAACATAACAAAAAAGAGAGAGAGAAAGAAAGAAAGAAAAAAAGAAACTAATATTTTAATTTCTATATGGATGATGTCTGACTTGTGGTATGACATTTGAACGTTGCACAAGTTGGGCAGATTGTTGAGTAACAACACCAGTATTTGTTGTTGATTGTTGTTGTGTAGTAACATTTGGATTTGATGATGGATTTATCATTTGATATGCTGTAGCAGTTGGTTGACCAGTAGCAGCACTAATCTGATAAGCTATTTGTTGTTGAGATTGAGATGGATGTTGTTGAGTTGCACTATTATGTAGAACAGGACCTGCTGAATACATAACTGGAGCTCCAGTAGTTGTAGTAGATCCTGGTGCTGAAGGTGCTTGTGCAAGAATATAACTTTGACCACCTGCTTGATATATAGCTTGACCACCGGTTGATGCATAATACATTTGTTGTGGAACAGCATGTTGAGTAGCATATTGCATCTATTTAATAGAATAAAAAAATTCATTATTAGACTTATTTTTTTATATGAAATTTGATTTTCTACTTGAGACATAAAACCAAGCTGTTGTTGTTGTTGTTGTTGTGCTTGTGCTTGAGCCATGGCAGCATAATAAAGATTATTAGCAGAAGTACCATTTGTAGATTGTTGCTGTTGTTGTTGTGGATGATATGCATGTTGATATTGTTGTTGTTGTTGAATAGCAGCAGCTGTAGCTGATGCAGCACTTTGTTTTTGTGGTGATATAACTGCTGTTGTTGGTTGGGATTGAATTGTTGATGATGATGAATTTGTTGAAGATGTATTTGAATTATTTGTATTAGCTGATTGTTGTGCAGTTATATAATGAGTTGGTGGTTGACTTATATAAGCTAAAATTCAAGAAAATTTTAAATTTAATTTTAAAATAAAAAAAATATATATTAACCTTGTGGAGTAACTGAATTTGTTGTTTGCATAACAGGACTTGTTGATAATCCTTGTTGTTGTGCATAGTTAGCTGGTATTTGAATATATTGTGTTGGAGTTGCTTGCATTGTTGGTTGTCCAGCATATTGATAAACAAACTGTTGTGGTTGTGCACCAACCATAGTAACAGGAAGACGTGCTGTAGTTGCTGTTGGTTGTCCAGCTGTATTGAAAGAAATATATTGTTGTTGTGCAAGTTGTGTTTGTGCTTGTGATTGCATTGCTGTACTAGTTGCTGTTGGACTTTGTCCAAGTAATGCATAACCACCATTAGCTGTACGTACAAGTGTATAACCAGCAGGAATTCCATTAACTAAATTCTGTTGTTGTTGTTGTTGTTGTTGTTGCTGTTGCTGTTGAGCTGCAGCTATTTGAGCAGCTTGTTGCTGTTGAGCAATGGCTTGTAATTGAGCAGCATAGAGTGCTGGTTGTTGCATTGTTTGACCAGCATGTGTAGCAAATGCAAGTTGAGTAGCATTAGCAGCTGCTGTCGAATAACCACGAAAAGCATCTAATGAAATACCTAATAATAAATTTAGAAAATAAAATAAAAAAATTCATTTAATTAAAATTTTCTTACCTCCATAGATTATTTGTCCAGTGAGACCATTAGCAAGACCACCTGTTGTAGTATATAAACCACCTGATGCTGCCCGCATTGCTGCTGCACCTGGTAGTGCACCAAGAAGACTGGTTTGTCGATAAGCAGCTTGAATAGCTGCTGCTGAATGAGCTAATGGTAGTGTCGTAGCTACAGCTGTAGCAGGTGTTACAGTCGTTGGGCTTGTTGGTACTGAGGATGATGGAGGTGGTGGCGGTGGTGGTGGTGGTACTGTAGAATTAATTGAACTTTCATTATTGCTTGTCGATACTCCAGTAGCAGGTGATAATGTTGTTGACAAATTATCACTAGATGTTGTCGGTGGTGATGATGTTCCTGTTCCATTAATTGGTGGTATAGATGTATTGTCTGATGTTGCTGTTGTAGAATTTATTTCTGAACTTGTTTTTGGTGAAGGTAATTGTTCTATTACGAGTGGTGGTGGTGGTGGTGGTTCTTCTTCATAAATATGTTCAAGAGCACGTGTAGCTGCTTCAGCTAATTCGACATTTTCTTTTAATTTATTTTGTAGTAATGGATCATCAGTTTGTGCTATAACTCGTAATGTATCTGTTTCTAATATATCAGATCCTATATCTAAATCATCAAAATTTGCTGGCCATTGAGTGCCTATAATTAATAAAAATAATTTATTTATAATAAATAAATAAATCAATAAACAAACCATCTTGAATCAGACTAACAATTGCATAAGGTAGACAATGACGAGGTCGTTTAATTGTTTCTCGACCTTCAAATTCATAAAGAAATATCTAAAAAAAATAATAAGATTAATTATAATACATTATTATTTTAACCTGTGATTGATCAAATTGTTTTTCAAGATCATCAGTTTCTTTTGGTGTAATTACTGAACAGTGACTTGTAAATTGTGGTGTTGGTGCAATTGGTTGTAATTTCGGTCCTTTTCGAACAAGAGCTGCTGTTTGTTTTCCTTCAACAATCTTTAAAAATAAAACAAAAAAAGATATTTTACAAATTAATCAATTTTTCTTTCATTACTAACTTTAAAAACAATCATTTTAATTACAACATTTCCTTCCCATGTTCGTCGTACACTAGCATGTCGAATACATACATCCGCATATTTACAAACATATATACCATATTTACTATGTCCTAAAATTATCAAAAAAACAATTAAAATAATCATAATAAAAAAAAACAAAAGAAAAAAAGTAAATTAAAGTATACATCCAAACAAAAAAACAAACGACGATAATCATAGAAATATAAAATAACAGAAAATATAGATACAAATCATCGCATAATCACTTAACTTATTAAAGAACATGCAGAAATAAATTAGACATATATATATATATATATAAAGAAATTTTAGCAATAATTATAAATCACCTAAAAATCGAACTTATTTTATTTTATAATAATTAATTATTTAGAATAAAAAAAAAATATATTCATATAGTTAAAACATCATTTTCATACTTCTTATAAATATTATAATTATTATGAAAGAACTGAAAAAACGCAAGCTAAATAATAATAATAAAATCAAGTGAAATATAATACATTAAAATTTTGTGTATACAATGGCGACTGACATAAATAAAGGGACAGGAAAAAAAAGAAGAAGCTCGAGCACTTATTCTCGATCGAAACTCACGTTATTGCTTGTTATATATATATGTATTCCATTTGAATAAAAAATCTTGAATCATCCCTACACGAATAACTAAGACACACAAATATCAAATTTAAAAAGAAAAGAAACACAAAGTAAATAATAAAGCCCCATGCAAATGTGCATTTTATATATATGTGTATAAGAAGATCTATTTACCAATTTAAAAAAGATAGAGAACACATGCAAACAAATTCATTTGTTTTTTTTTTCTCTCCCCAAATATTCAATCTTATAGTTAGTAAGAATATAAGTGATTAATGTGCATATACGATCAAATTTATTGATAGTGCTTATAAATATATATGTATATCTCAATCTAACGATAGAGACATCAATTGTGAACGCACAGTAATAGCAAGAAAAACAAATAAAAAAAAAAAACATCTGGAATTCAGATAAGAACGATATACTACTATTTTTCAAGGATTAGTAATATAGAATCACAATCAAATATAATAATACATATTAAGAATTATAATAATTATTTTAATTTTAATAAAAACAATAATCGATATATAAAGAGCAGCGCAATTATTTAACAACCATTTAGAACAATATATAGATAAAAAATAAAAATAAAACCAAGTGGTAAGTGATAAAAATAGAGCGATCTACACCAATAATAGTGATATATGAATACTTACAATTTTTCAAAGTTATATACACACACTAGATGATATATATATACATAATATCGGGATAAGGGATATTTTAAGCAAGTATATATTTACACATATTACAAAAGGATTATGATTATTGTTAAAAAAAATATTTTTTTATTTTTCTCTTGTCTCCCTGTATTCTATACAAAGATTATGATCAAATCAGTGAATAGAACTAAATTTGCTTAAAATAATAATAATAATAATAAAAAAACAATTTATATATATATATATATCTACCTAGAACATTGAAA
Organism: Macrotrachela quadricornifera; assembly: GCA_022393335.1. Classification (NCBI taxonomy): domain Eukaryota; kingdom Metazoa; phylum Rotifera; class Eurotatoria; order Philodinida; family Philodinidae; genus Macrotrachela; species Macrotrachela quadricornifera. The sequence continues at coordinate 4,278 of JAJEKB010000967.1, forward strand.
GATGTCTCCGTGCAATGATAACCATTTTGACATATATCAAACACTTGTGCATCATTTTCTATTAAAAAAGCATAACGTTCTTCAAATTCACAACGATTTCCAGCAGAATTTTTTTCAAATTTTTTTTCGTACAGCTAAAATACATAACAAACAAAATAAAAAACTAAATATCAAATCTAATAAATACATAGAATTAGCAAAGATAAAGCAAGCATATATCATTAGTTAAGATGTATAAAAGTTATATAGATGAAAATCATTTATATTGTCTGTCCAATATTCTTATCTTAATACCATAGAAATATTAACAAGCAACAAATCAATATGAACACAAAAAATTTTCTTATATAATAAAAGAACATGCTACTGATAATATTTGTGAGCATTTTCATATATATATATTCTGAACCTTCTCCGATTTTGATATTTTCACATAGGACAAGACAACATACATGCAAAAAAAAGAGAGACCTACAAGAAAAGCAATAGAATAAAAACAAAACTGAATTAGTCATTAATTTCATAACTGTTGATTTCTTTTTTTTTTTTTCTCATGCATCTTGCATTATTTTTCTGTGCATGATAAATAATAATCGAATGAAAGAATTATTTGGCAAAAGAAACTTATTCTACAGACAAAAAGCATGCAAAGTATATAAAAAAAAAGATAGATTAGATTAGTATTTATTTTCACAACGAAAATTTTAACCGACCAATTCAAATTTTGTAAAGATGGAATAACTAGAAAAATACTAATGTTCGGTTTTTTTCTTGTTTAATATATATATTTCGAAATTAATTCTTAACAATAATACAGCGAAAGACAATAAAAAAAAGAAATTTATTTTTATTTTAAAAAAAATGAAAAACCTTATTTACCAAAAAAATCATTTGTTAATTGTGTATTAACAACCAATTCAACTTTAATTGGTTTCCATGTTATTGATCGTTGTTCAAGAAAATTTTTACGTATTATATTATAAATATTATGTTCAATATTTGAATTATTACTTGTTTCTAATAACATTTCTAAAAAAATAAATTATATATAAATAAATAATTAAATATAAATATTTATACTTAATGATATTTGAGTAATTTTTTCTTTTTCATCATTAAGATTTATTCCATTTTCATCAGTCATTGTTGTCTATAAATATAATATCAGAAATGACTGAATAAAAAAGAAAAAAATCTTGATCATTTGTATGTCTTTTTATCCAATGTAAATCAATCAGATGAGGCGCCACATATTTTTCTTTTTTTCTATATATTATAATCTCTTTCTTTCATTATATATCTTCTTTTGTAAGAAATTCAATTTTAGATTTTTGGAAATAAAATATTTCTTTGTATCAAAAATAAATTCATTTGTATAATTTTTAGAAAATCTTCTTATTAATTTATTAAATGGATCTATTAAAACGAACAATAAGTTTTCGTAGAAAAAAAAAAGAAACTAAACCAATGCAATGGCTCGATAATGAGAATTCTGTACGTATGGGCACTTGTAGTTATAATGTTAAGGTAAAAATATATTTAAAAAAAAAAGAATAGAATATAAGAAAAAAAAGGAAAATTATTTTAGTATCTTGGAAGAGTTGAAGTACAAGAATCTCGAGGAGTACATGTATGTGAACAAGCTATTCAAGCTTTATTAAATGTAAATATAATTAAAAAGAAAATTATTTTTATTAAATATTCTTTTTATTTTTTGATCTAGCAAAAAAGAAAACATATTAAAGCTGTATTATATATATCAGGTGATGCACTTCGTGTTGTTGATGAAATAAATAAGGGTCTTATTGTTGATCAAACTATTGAAAGAGTATCATTTTGTGCTCCGGATCGTTATCATGAAAAAGGTTTTGCTTATATATGTCGAGATAATGCGACACGTCGTTGGCTTTGTCATTGTTTTCTTGCAATTAAAGAAACAGTATAATTTCGTTTTATGAGATATATATATATATATATATAAAGAAAATCGTTTTTCTTTATAATTAAATATAGGGAGAACGATTAAGTCATTCTGTTGGTTGTGCTTTTCATGTATGTCTTGAACAAAAACAAAAACATGATCGTGAATGTGAAATAACTAATGAATATGCCCAAAATGATACATCATTTACACGTATTGGTTCATTTCGTACAACATCAATTACTGAACGCATACTTGATCCTCAAAGTGTTATTCTTATTGGTTTGGATTAGATTTTTAATTTATAAATTTTTATTTTTTCTGTTTTTAAATAGAACCAATATCATATTCATCAGAACAAAATACAAGTGTTATTGAACGTCCTCGACCAAAAGGAAATAATTCTGATACAATTATTCGTAGTATGTCAATGCGTTCAAATGATTCAAATCAAATAATAAAAAATGTTATTAAACGACGAAGTTCATTAAGACCTAGTGTTTTATCACCAATACACGAAACAAAATATACTGATACAAATCGTATTATTTATTTAAAATATTTTTAAATATTTTGTATATTGAATTTTAGTTTTAGAAGATGTTAAATCTATAACAACAACAACAACAAATGAATTTTCAAAATTATCATTATTTGATTCGACAAATACTAGTAAGAGATTTTTTTTTAATTAAATATTTTAAAAAAAATTTTTTTATTTTATTTTAGATTTTAATCGTATTTCAATTCCAATAACAAAATCTTCAATTAATTCATTATCAAATTTTCAACGTATAACTCCACGATATAGAAATACAACAACAACAACATCATCATCATCAACAACGGTAAATGATTTATTCAATTCGAATTTAAATATTATTGATCAAAATAATCATACAATAAATCAATTTTCATCATATGGATATTCTATAACAGCTCAAAAACAATCATCAGATAGAAATCTTTAACAATCAATTATACTCAAATAAATAAACGTGATATAAATGCATTTAGTGATAATTTTATACGATAATGAAATATATATCTATTTTTGTTACATCTTTTCTTTTCTTGTTCTTTCTCGTTATTGTTTTTCATTTTTAAAAAGTTTTCCATGTATCTATATATCATTTGTACCTTTAAATTAAAAATATGAAAATTCTAACATTTACAGAAATAAAACTTATTCAATATCATCTATTCTACTGAAAGAAACGAACATTTTGCAGATTAAATGATAAACAATTCTTAAACTAACCCAGTTTAATCAGTATTAAAACTTTGAATGATAATATCCAGATCTAAACTATGAAATAAATGATTAATAATACATATTTATCAGTATACAACAACCATATGTTTTCTGTGAGAGATTAAAGTAGTCTGAATTATTGACATTCGATATTAGTATTGATGTAATCAAGGAAACGCATCAACTGATAATAAGCTTTTTGAGTTTATAGGATACTGGTTTATTATCTCCCCGCATTAATGAGTAAGGAAATATTGAAAAATATAGAAAAAAAAATATTCTAGTACGATTAATTATATCTATACAAATTATATCAATTGAACGAAAAACTATGTTAATTATCAATGGTTATTAATATCAGTCGAAAAATTTCAATAAAAATAAAACAATTAAATTTTAGCGTTATGCTAATAGAAGTTGTGGTGTACTTTTACATACGAATCTTAATGATGAATTTGTCCGTTTTTTTTGAAAAAACAATTGAACATTGTCATTTATCTTATTTTTGAAATTTTACTAAAACGATATTTTTTTATATGCCCAGGATGAGAATTACGACGTCATGTACGACCGCATTTTTGTCGTATACCGTCACAAACAACGAAAAATACGACGAAAATACAGTCGTAATTCAGGTGTCAGGTATACGAGCGTGCGTCTTTGATTTGGGTGAAAGATATTTTAAAGGACATTTTTTCTAAGGACGTTCTTGACTGTTTCTAAATTTTTGATCGATTCTATTTTATCCTTCGATATTATTAAGGACATATCTGTTAAATGACATATTCTATCGAGATAAATATCAAGCTAAATATTTTTTCTATCATACAGACTAGAGAATAAACTGGTCTAATATATATTTATATACTTCGAATTAATAATAATTATCATTTTATAATATAATTTAATGAATATATGAATTAAACAAGATATATCTCATCTCAACTTTTATTTTATTAAGTTTTCCTCTTTCTTTTCTAAATTTTAAATAAAGAAACATAAATCTTTATATAAACGTATATGTACGTGACAACAATGAAAGAACATATAGTTTTGACATAGACAATAACTGATCCGAACAAGGCAAAAGAATAATAATTGAATAGACCCAAGACAATAGACATATATATTAGCAAATTTGAGAGAGAAATGGACAATAACAACAGAAAAAAATAAGAAAAAAAAAGAAAAGTTATATCCCATGTAATGTTTCATTTTATTTAATCCATCATTTTGTCTTTATAAATAATTTTACCAATCGGCGTCACCTGTAGCTTTACTAAATACATAATCACGTCCTTCAATATTCATTACACCACTTTTTAATATAAATCGCCATTTATTTTTTGTACGTGATATCTAAAATAATAAGAAATCTTTATTTATTTATTTAATTATTTATTTTTTACCTTATCATATTGACATACAACAACATTATCTGTATCAAATAATTCTGCTGGTTCATCATCACTAACATCATCATCTGAACATAATGGATTCGGATCTTCTCTTCCTTCTTCATTACCATCTTCATCATCATCATCATCTAATTCATCTCCAACATCATTCTAAAAATATATTAACAAAATTTATTTTCGTATAAAATAATCGTTTAATTTTCAGTTTGAAAAAAAAACTAAAAAGATTTCTAATGAAATTTTCTCTGAAATGAATATGATAAGAATTTTTATCTCAAATTGTTTGTTTTTTTAATCCATGATATTTATGAATATTAGAATGAATTACTCATTTTTTATAAAAATTTATATTCATAATAAATATTTCAGAATATCTTACTCCTTCTAATTCACTATCATCATCGTCATCATCATCATCACCAACCTATATAAAATAGAATTAATAAATAATATATAAAAAAAAAAGTCGAAGTGTTTACAGGTGGTCCTGTTCCATCAAGTTGTAATGAAATTTGAATAATATTTGATTTTTTCTTATGAAATTTCTTTTTTTTATTACTGTTATTAGAAGTAATTTCATCATTTGCACCATCTACTTGATCTGATGTTGCCATTATGTTATTTCCAATATTTGTTTGATTCTATAAAAAATATTTCAAAAAAAAATAAATAATTTAAATTCATATTTTTATACTGGTGGTCTATTAGGAAAATTCGGTCGAACATATGATGATACACCTTGACTTGTCATTGTTAAAATTCCAGGATTAGCACTAGATGATGCTGCATAATTTGCATTAAAATTAGTTACAGCAGCATTTGATACTGGATGTATACGATTATATCTCATTGGTCCTGATTGTCTATTATTTACTGATGATGAATTATTTGTTTCACCGGTTGTTGAAGGATGTCGAAATTCTCGAGTTGTTGCTTGATCAACAATTGATACTGGTAATGGTTCTAATGCTTTTGAACTTTCCAATCTTGCTAACCATAACTATAATAAAAAAAAAGAATGTAATTTTTTATTTTTTTTATTTTTGAACTTACAGTTCGAAGTTCTTGTAATGTATGATCATCATAACCTTCTTCTGAAAGTGCTTCACGTACTGCTGTACAAACATCAGCAATAACATCTTGATAAATTTTTTTCTAAAGATATATTTTTATTTTTAAATTTTTTAAGTTGTATTTTAAAATAAAAAAAACGAAATTATCAACGCTTACAACATCACTCCCAGCCATAGTTCATTCGTTTGAATTAAAGTTCGTATTAATAAGAATTTTTCATTAAACTAATATATAAAAAAAAATGTTTTTTTATTTTGGTTAGACTCTTTTACGATTGTAATTGAGTCTGACGAAACTTTCTCCAGCAAAAATGTTCCTTTTATACTCGTGCTCTCCCTTAATATAGACGAGAAATTCTATGGCTAGAATTTAATGCTAAATTAAAGCGCCACATACAATGAAAAATTCTCATCGTAATTAACGCTATTTATATACTAAAATCTTTTATTTCATTGGTCAATAGACAATAAAACCAAGAGAATATATATATATATATATACATATATACCATGTTCGACAATATTCCAACAAAATAAAGATTTTCAGATTATTGATTGAATTATATAATTTATAATATTTCAAAAAGAAAATTCTTTTTTTTATTTAACTAGATTAAATATAATAATAATAATAATATTAAGTCTGTTTCTTTTTTAAAAATAATGGAATCATTAACTGACCTTCGTTCAATGATTGAACAAACATTAAGAATGATTATAACACCAGATCAACAATTAATTGAAAAAGGTCAAACACAATTACAAACATTAGAATTACTTGATACATATACATTAGCATTAACAGAAATAACTATTGATAATACACGTGATATTAGTATACGACAATTAGCTGGTGTTTTACTTCGAAAATATATTACAAAACATTGGACAAAAGATATTGAAAATTTTATTGAACCTGAAGTACCAGAACAAGTAAGTTAAAGTATTCTAGAAGATTAATATTAATGCAATTTGAGTATATTTTAGGCAAAAATCAAGATACGTCAAATCCTACCTCATGGTTTAAATGAACCAAATCATCGTCTTCGTGTTGGTCTTGCTTGTGTTATATCAGCAATAGCTGAATGGGATTGTCCAGAATCGTGGCCAGAATTATTACCATTTTTAATTGAATCATTAAAATCTTCAAATAAATCATTAATACATGGTTCAATACGTGTATTAACTGAAATTGTTCGTGATCTTGATGATCGTCAATTACCATATGTACTTCCATTATTATTACCTGAAATGTACCGTTTAATGATATCAAATGAATTTAATTTACGTATTCGTACACGTGCTATTGGAATATTTACATTACTTGTTTCACTTGTACATGATATAAATGAGCATGATAGAATATTATCTATTGGATATATTTTACCATATTTATCACATTATTGTGAAGCGTTTAAACGTTTTCTTATTGCACCGGATTCATCATTAATGTCTGATACAGGTTGTCGAATAGAAACAATACGTGCATTAACATTATTATTTAAAAGTTTTCCAAAATTAATGCAACAAAATGCAGCAGATTTATTACAATCTGTCTGGACATGTTTAACATCAAATACAGAAAATTATGTTGCAACTGTTGTATATAAACATGGAGAGATGGATGCATCAGTTGATTCAGATGGTAAAAATATAATATTGATGTTTTGTTGTTTTTTTGTTTGTTATTGTTTTTATTTCTATAGGTGAAACATTAAGTTTTGAATGTTTAATTTATAGTTTATTTGAATTTGTTCAAGTATTAATGGATTTATCAATGTATAAAAATTCTGTTAAATCATCTATGGAAGAATTATGTTATTATTTAATATTATGTATGCAAATAACAGAAGAAGAAGTAAAATTTCTATTTTTTTTTTAAAATGATTTTATATTATTTCTTTTTTTTTTGAATTTTAGTATGATTCTTGGTCAAAAAATGTTTCACGTTATGTTGAAGATGAAAGTGATGATTCATTTTCACATTCTGTGAGATTATCTGCATTAGAATTACTTTTAGTAAATAATTGATATTCTTTTCTTTTTTTTTGTATTTGCTTTTTTTTATTGTTTTAGTCAATTACAAGTGAATTTAAAAAAGAAGCAGGAATTGGTTTATGGAAAGCAGTACAGTAAGTTGAAATAAAATTATTTATGATATATAGAGAATATTACAGAAAATTTTTTTTTTTGATAATCCTTTAACCAAATATTCAATGTTTAGTTCTAGAGTAGAGTATATTTAGCAATTCATATTAGACTTTACATGGGCGATTTGCTTCTTTTTTTTCGAATAAGTACATTTATTTTCTGCAATTTGTTCATATGTTATATGAAATTCACTTTTCATTATTGTTCGAATAATTTCAATTCAGTTTTTCTTTTCCTTATAATAGTTGTAAGACAACTAGAATAGATGGTAATTGCAATAGATGTAAAATGAGGAAAAATATAAACATGTTATATCCACACCACTGTATTGTATATCAAACAAATCATTACATGAAAAATGTTTCATGTAGCTTAGATGAAAGAGAAGGCGAAGTGAAGAATATAGGGATATGTATATATCACTCAATAACTAACCGTTATTTATTATGATCCAGTAAAATGAATAAACTTTATTGTGACTATTTAAGACATACTTTTGTTAGAGATGTCCATCGCAGATGAAAACCTACCGCGATGGTTTAAAAAAAATGTTTCGAGTTTGATTACTGCGAGTGTATTAGACTAGAGATATAGCTAGTGGCCTATCAAATTCATTCAATCTCAGGTTGTTTTATTTGTAAACATCGAAATTCTATTGAATTTATGCAGTTTTTCTATGTACTCGAAAAAGAATGTTGCCACTATGGATATCTCTGACTTTTGTACACATTTTCATAGACAACATATGATCGTATTTTGTTATTATCAAAGATCTAGAATCCTTAATACCAAAATATTTGACATATGTGGTTTTATTAGATGAAAGTAAATCATAATTGATATATTCAGTAATTGTTCTTTTTTTTTTGTAGTCGTCATCTATCTCATGCTGAAGCATTAAAAACTCATAATTCATCTCGATGGTATGAATTCTTATTTTTGTTAAAATTAATAATATAATTTTTTGTAAATCTAGGTGGAAATTACATGAAGCTTGTTTATTAGCAATGGGACGATGTAAACAATTATTAAATGATATGTTAACTACAGGTTATGTTAAAATTGATCTTGATGTTTTTATTCGTCAAGTACCATTAGCTGATTTATCTCATTTTGGTATAGAAAAAACCAAAAATAAAAATATTTATTTTTTTATAAATTTTTATTTAAGATTATCCATATCTTGTATGTCAAGCAGCTTTATTTGCTGGTCGTTTTTCACGTTCATTAAGTGCAGAAGTAAATCGAATGTAAGTTAAATAAAATTTTATTTAAATATTAATTTTGTTTTTGTTTTTAAGATTTTTAGATGGAATTTGTCAATTATTAGAACATGCTCAACATCCAATTATTAATTTATCATCATTAAGAGCATTTTATTAGTAAATATTAATTAATAAATATAAACAATAAAATATTGTTTTTTTTTTCTTAGTTATTGTGAAGAAGTTGGTGTTGATCAAACAAATGATGTTATTAATTATCTTCCACGTATATTTGATGGTATAATTAATACAATTAGTCGTATACCACAATCAGCTTTAATATGGCCATTAGAATCATTAGCAATATTAATTAGTGTTGATGAAAATTTTGTTGCAACTGTTGAAAATCGTTTATCACCATTAGCTATTGAACTTTTTGTTAATTATATTCAAGATCCATTAATTAATGGTGAAACAACAGCGTAAATATTTTTCTAAAAAAAAAAAAAGAAAGAGAAAAGAAATTTTATATTTTTATTTTAGAATAATAAAAGGTCTTGTTCATAATAATAAAGTATCAAATTTCATTCAAGAACGACTTATTCCATTAGTTCAATCAATAATTGATAATAATTCATTATCAACAACATATCCACGTATAGCACCAAGTCTTGCATTTTCAGTTCTTGATCTTTTAACAACTGTACTTCGTTCATTAAATCCTCCAATAAATCCAAATTTATTAAATCAAACATTTCCTATTGTTGTACATTTACTTTTAACAAGTGATGATCAACAAATATTAATTAATGGTGGTGAATGTTTATGTGCATTTTTATCATGTGTATCAACAGATTTATTTTTATGGAAAGATTCAAGAACAAATTTATCTAGTATTGAATATATTTTACAAATTCTTGCTAAATTTCTTGATCCAAAAACACCAGAAAATTGTTGTACTTTTATTGGAAAATTAATACGAGGTTTTATTAGAGAAATTAATAAAACAAATCAACCAAGTTTACTTGGAGATACATTAGGACAAATACTTAAAGCTGTATTAGCTAAACTTCAAAGTAAGATTATGAAAAATTAAATATATTTTAAATAAATATAAACATTTCTGTCGAGATGTATGACAGGACATTAAGAAGGATAAGAAAAGAATCTCGAACAATTAATGAGTTGCAGATTTTTAAATTAAAAACCAGTATTTTTGAGGCAAAACTGATTTAAAGTCATCTCCCACTTTTAAAAAAAGTCGATTTTCGTCAAAAAATAATTAAAATTAGAATCAATTTGTGATAAGATAGTATGTAATCTGATCTTTCTCAAATGTCATAGTATATAAATGCAAATTTAACTAAAATCTTTTCATTATAGGTCTAATCTATCCTGAATATCTTTGATATGAAATTATGCCTTTCTAAATATTATATATTATTAAATTCTCTTTTCCGTAAAAATTTTAGGTTCTCAAGCGCTTACTGTTCAACAAAGTTTAATTATTGTATTTGCACATTTAATTCAAAATAATCTCAATGATGTTGTTAATTTTCTCACATCAACTCCTGGACCACAAGGTACTAGTGCATTTGATTTTGTTATGACTGAATGGGTTATGAAACAACATCTTTTTTCTGGTCCTTATGATATTAAAGTCAGGTAAATCTTTTCTCTTCTTTTTTTAAATTAAACATATTTAAAATTCTTTTTTTGTGTAAAGTATTATTGCATTAACTGGTTTATTAGAATATGCTATGACAAATAATGATGTACGTTTTCAAACATTAATTGTTCCAGGTGATCAAATTATTTATCATCAATCAGGTCAATCGATTTCACATCGTACACGTTCTAAAACTTCTAAACATGCTGAACAATGGACACGTGTACCATTAGTTGTAAAACTTTTTAAAATTCTTGTACTAGAATTACAAAATCAAATAAATACACGTAAAGAACTTGAAGAAGATGCAAATTTTGATGATGATGATGATGATAATGATGATGATGAACAAGAAGAAAAAAATGGCGAAGAAGAAATAAATGATTCAACTTTATTAAAAGCTACTGATGATGAAACAACAAGATATTTAGAACGTTATGATAATTTACTTGATGATGTATTTGATTTTGAATTTTTTCAAGAAAAAGATCCTGATGCATTCAATGATCCATTAATGCAAGTTGATTTACTTGATTATTTAAAAGAACGTTTACGTTTATTTGCAACACATTCATGGTTTACTATATTTCAACAACATTTAAATTTAATAGAACGTAGTGCATTACAAAAAATAGCTATACTTCCATAAGATAAAAAAAACAAACAAACAGTGAGTTTCATCATTCATTCCAACTTTTTTTTCTCTCATTTTTGTAATTTTGTACATTATTAAAAAATAGAATTGAATTAACTGAGTTCTTTTTTGTTTTTTATTTTTTTTTATGCAGAAGAAAGATAAGAATAGAAATGACTGAAAAGTAAATATAATAATTCGATAATTTCGACAAAACTTATTAAACTAACACCGATCCATAAACCTAAGATAAAGACAAAATATTATATATATATTAAGAAAATAATTTAAAAAAACCTGTTTGTCCCCCAATACTTGATATAAGATCAACCCATGTATATACTGGAGATTCAGTTAGAATTTCTGTTGGATAGGGACTTGCGGAAATTTCGACAGCTACAATATTATCTTGTAAATCATCTATAGGACGATTAAATGCTGATCCATCAGATTTATTTGATTGCGCATCAACTTGCCAATCAGATCGAAAATGATTTCGAACTCGTTGTAAAACTTTGCTATATGCTTTTGTATTTGGATATTTTGCATAAGATGATTGAACTGAATATTGAATAAGTTCACATTCAGGTAAACATTCTTGACATGATTTTTTTGAATCTGAAAAAAAAACAAACTCGTTCATTTTTATTTTTTTTATTTAATTTAAAACTTACTAAAATAAATACGCGATGTAAGACATTCATTATCGATTGAACATAGGCTACTATTCGTAGTTGTTTCGTTATTATTATTAATACTAATATTATTATTATTATTATTATTATTACTAAAAAATTGATAAAAAACAGCTATTGTTGGTTCTATGCAATGGCATTCTTGTTCAATAAAACGTTGTTCACATAATTTATAACATAATGCTTGTGTATATCGTACTTTATGTGTACGAAATATTTGTTTCATATCATGAGTTAATTCTTTTCGACATTGTCGTGAAAATGACATAATACGTTGTGAAAAACTAAGTTTTGTATATCTATTTGGTCCTAAAAAAAGACTGTTTTGTGATAGAATAGGTACTTCATGTTTACGATGAATAAATATACGAAATGCTGCTCGTTTTTCTAAATATTTATTATAAACAGATTGATGAAGAAATAATTCAAGAAATAATTTATAATTATTAACTTCATTATTATCATCATCATCAGTTGACCAACTATAACGGATATCATTTGTTCGATTTAATTGAACATGAATATCATTATCAAATGTATAACAATTTCCATAATTTGGATGAAATAATTGTGTTAAATTTTGATAACAAAGTCGCTGATTAAATACACAACTTATAAGAAGATCATTTAATCTAAAACCGTATTTAACAAGTGGATGTGTTTGACCATTGACTTGTGCAGCAAGAATTCGATCGATATATGCAGAAAATTCTTTTCGAAATTGAGATGCATTTGTAGATGATGTTAAATTTTTAGTTGGTAAGCGAGATTTTCTTTCATCATTTAGAAAATCATCAGCTTGAAGTGGATTAATGTTACCTACAAAATATTTTTTTATGTTTTTTGTTTTTACAATAAATATTTTCTACTTACAAAATGTAATAGCTGGAAAATGAGTAGGATCTCGATAGTGTCGTACATTTAGATGAATTTTTGTTGGATGAGCAATATAATGAATGATAACAGTATAAATGAAAGTACCCATGAAGGCTGTGAATATCCAAAAAATACATGCCCAAAAGACACTTTCGGTTAATGTTTTTGCTAGACCTATTCGTCGGATTCCATGTGATGGTGACTCTGAAAACCAATTTTTTACGATATCTGATGCAGTTTCACAGTTTTGTCCTTCCGATGAAGACATTTTCATAATAAAATAATCTAGAAAAATTATTATTTTCTAAATATATTATTATTTTTTTTCTCATCAATCATCAAACCTTTTTTTATTATATGAATAGAGAAAAAGAACATTTTTTTAGACTTATATTTAAATTTATTGCTTTATCAAAAGAAAAAAATATGCCTATAGCTCATTTTCAAGTACTACTTGTTATGGATAATAAAAATGGTTGGAGACCAGCTGAAGACAAAGACATGCTTTATCAATCTTATTCTAAAAGATGATTAATTAGGCAAAGTATGACATATATTATTTTGTTTTTTTTTTATTAATATTGAATATATATTAGGTTGCTGATTGGACAGGCACTGTTTAAAGTAAAGAAAATATTTAAAGTGAATTTAAAAAAGAACTTTTTTTCTTCTAGATCCACATCGTTTAAAATTTAGTGTTGGTGTTAGAATAGATCAATATATTCATGAAGTCGATGAAGATACATTTCAACTCGTATACCTAAACCAACTTTTCCAAAGCGAACTAAATCAAAATAATCATTTTACATTAACATAATGCAAAAATTTAGAGATGTAACCTATTAAACATTCATTGAATCTGCAATCATTCAAATTTGATCTTCAGTATAGTTATTTTTAAAAAAATGTAGTAAAAGTTATTCAAAAGAAAGGATTTCAATGTTGACTATAGTAAGTAGAGAACTGTGCCATTAAAATCTTCTTGATTTAACAGTGCACTTTTATACTAAAAACTAAATTTTTTTGAGAGAAGAAATAAGTATATCAATGTTATTATCTTTCAACTGGCTGTTTTGAATACATAATAGTGGTATACATTTACTTGCGAAAGTACCTTATTTTTTCTGGATTAAATTTACGAAATGTTAATGAACCTAAAGAATAGTAAGTCTATCTATGGAATATTGTTGTTGATGTAAAATTTAAATTATATTTTGTTTTCTATGAAATTAGAAATTAGGTACACGATTATTTTTTTGATAAGCGAGAAGGTTCAAAAATAGGTAAAGAAACAGATTTATAAACAAAGAAAATAAAAAACTTTTTTTTTTATCTAGATATATTAACGGTAAACAAAATTGCAAATGAGCATATGTTGGTATACAAAAATTTGCAGCACAAATGGCTTTAAACATGAATAATAGATGAGAATTGTACATAGTATATTGAATTGACGAGAGTGATATAAAAGAAATTGAATTTCTGTTTCTGTAACTATAAATTTAGTTGATAGTAAAAGGATGAGAATGATGAAGAAAAATCAAAATAAGAATTTTAATAATTATTTATTAATTGTTATTTGTTGTTATATTTATGTTAAAAGTTTTAGAAAAAAAATAATAAAATAAAATTTATCTTATCTATCTCTCAATTCTTTTTCTTCCTTTTTTTCTCTTATACTTAGTTATCAACAGATTGCACGTGCATAATGAGAAAGAAAACATGTGAGTACGCTTGGGTCGATTCATTAGTCACATGATATATTAATATTGATTTATAAATTTATTTTTTGTCTATTAATTTTAGATTAGTAATGAAACGAAAAAAAATCCTATTACATTTAATTATATCTTTTATTTTATTTTAATAAAAGATTTCAACAAAAAAGAAAAACTATAAACAAATGGCAATTGATATAGATGATGAATTACCTGATCGTGAAAGTGGTATGATTAAAATAATACAAAATCTATTTTAAAAATTTTTATTTTATTAAGCCCGACAATTCTATCAAAAATATGATCCTAAAGAAGTACTTGGAAAAGGTTTATCATCTGTTGTACGTAAATGTGTTGAAAAAGCAACAGGAAAAGAATATGCATGTAAAATAATGGAATTTAATGATGATAGTATTGAAGAACGTGCATCAACATTACGTGAAATTCAAATACTTAAATTAGTTGGTGGTCATCCAAATATAATTAATATAATTGCTTCATTTGATACACCAAATTGTGTATTTATTGTTATGGAACTATGTCCATATGGAGAACTTTTTGATTATTTAACAAAAGTTGTTCGATTATCAGGTATTTACTTAAAATGACAAAAAAAAGAAAAGAAAATCTCGATTTTATTTTCTAGAAAAACGTACACGTCAAATAATGTCAAGTATATTATCTGGTGTTCAGCATTTACATTCTCATCGTGTTGTTCATAGAGATTTAAAACCAGAAAAGTAAAATTAAATAAAAATTAAATTTTCTTAATAATTTTCTTTAAGTATTTTAATGGATTCAACAATGAATGTTAAAATAACAGATCTTGGTTTTGCTGTTCAAATAACTGATAATCAACCTTTATATGATCTTTTTGGAACACCTGGTAAATAGAGTTTTTTTCAATTTAATAAAAATCTTTATTTTTTTAAAAGGCTATATGTCTCCTGAATTACTTCGATGTACACCAGGTGCAAATGGATCTGGTTATGGTCTTCCAGTTGATTTATGGGCATGTGGTGTTATTTTATATACATTACTTAGTGGTGTACCACCATTTTGGCATCGTAAACAACATTTAATGTTTCGTATGATTATGGAAGGACAATATACAATGACAGGTTCAGAATGGGATGATGTATCTGAAACAGCAAAAGATTTAATTCGTCATTTATTAGTTCTTAATCCTAATGAACGTTATACAGCTGCTCAAGCACTTCAACATCCATTTTTTAATATTGAACAAAAACGACGAAAAGATTTTATGGCTAAACGAACACTTAAAGCACATATTATTCTTGTTTGGTCAATACATCGTTTAAGAACATTACATTATAGACCACAACCTATTCGAGGAAAAGATTTACTTGGTAAAAAAAAAACTAAAATAAAATTTTTTGTATAATTTAATATTTTTAGAAAATCCATATCGATTTAAAAATTATCGTAAAATGATTGATTCAACAGCATTTTTACTTTATGGTCATTGGATAAAAAAAGATGAACATCAAAATCAAAATCGTGCTACTTTATTTCAAACAGAAATAAAAGCTGATCTTGTTCGACATGAACAACGATTTCTTGAAACACAAGATTCAATTAATTAGAAAAAAAAATTATTATAAAAACAATTCTTCTTTTTATAATAATAATAATAATAATGAATAGCAATTATATTTATGCAATTACATAATTTATTTTTTATTTTTCATATAGTATGATTATTTTCATCTCAATATTAATAGAATAGAACCTTTTAGTTTTATTTCCTTGTTTGTTTATTGACAATGGCAATGGTTTTACTAATAATTTTAATAAATATTCTATATAAATCTATCGATTAATATTATTTGAAAGGATTAATTCATTGATGTAGTTCTTAAAAGATGATTGTTTTAGGTCACTACACCTCAAATATCAATCTCGGCTCAAGTACGTTCATAATAGGCTGAAGTGAGGAGTTAGTAATAAAATTTTCAACTTGATACCTTAACGTTTAATAAAGATACAAAAATAGTTCGTTTTCTGTCCAACATTTTTCCGTCTAGACTGTGGTAATAGAATTAAATTTTTCGTTGCTTGAAAGAGCATCTCAGGATGCAGGACATCATAGAAACTTTTTTTTAGATCCTTATTTTTTTACCAGATCTGAAAGAACAGAAAATGAGCTATGTTCCCATGTATTTATCTTAATTTTGAAGTTTTTGAACAAAATCGAGATTTTTTAAGGAGGATGATCTTAAGTTCTAATCCTAACAACTTACTGTTATCATACATCTTTAATCCTGATATAATAAAAACTATGAATCAATCTTTTGTTGTACTCGTTTTATTAATGTCCCTATTTCGAACTAGATATTTTATGAGAAAAAAAAAAAAAGAATAATTAATTAGGAAATGTATTTCTTACTAAAAAAAAGTATCTTGTCGACGTTTTACTACTCCTATATGTTATTTTATGAAAAAGGTTTTTAGATTTCTTTTTAGAGAAATTTATTTCGACAGTTATAGGATCTAATTAACATAATGCGTATACAAATGTGTCAGACGGAGAAAAAATCTTTCTGAAATAAGAACATATTGAGGAAAGTCTTGTTATCTAGTACTTGAACCTTTGTTTCACCTATATATTTTCTTCTAGAAATTTGGACAGGTTTTCATCAGAGTAGAGCACATTCATACGTGACAAAAACATATCTCCAAGGATATGCATTAAATCGTATTCTATAAAATATGACTTATATGTATAAGACCGAGTTTCTCCTTGGAAAAAAATGTACATTAAAGATTGTACAAACACTGGCAATATGTAAATCTAGAAAATAAATATGAAAAAGCAAGTTCAAGAAATCATACAATTGTGATGAAATTTTGCATATAGAATTGTCTTATTACGATCTCGGTCAAGTTCGAAAATGAAAATGATTTGTAAGAAAAATCTCAAGTACTATATATCACAGGCTACAAAATGGTATATAAAACAATAAGAAACCAGACGATTAAATCATCTACTGTAAAGGTACTTACTTCAGTGCAAACTGATGATTGCCACATTATGGGTGAATGAACTGCAAAAACAACATCCGCTTACATAGATCTCGATGACATTTATCGGCTTAGATACTAAGGCGTAATAGTCAATCTAGACGTGAAAATTATCCTGGTAAACTTCCCTAAAATTTGATATGCATCGATAATTTAGCGAAATATTCATAAATTATCACTGACAAAAAAAATATATATGACTAATGATGTATGTAATTAATAAGTGTTCTTGCTCTTAGGAACATTTTATATTATTACTCAAATATTATATTGATATAAAGCATTTTATCTATATGTCGAATGAGTCAATGATTATATTTTGTTTTCCATTTTGTTAAATATTTTTTTATGTACTTATTGTTCGATTAAGTGCAGTTTTATATTAATTAAGAGTTTAAAACTTTGCTTTTCGTTTTTACTTTAACGGAATAAGAATATTATTTAAAACGATAATTCATTTATAATTTATTCAATAAATTGGATAGGAATACAGTCAAAAAAGCATGAGCATAAATGAAAAAGAAAAATAAAAGAATATTTCTTAGTCTTTTTTTTCTTATCGACGACGTCCAACAATACCCGATCGCCATAAACCTTGTGTTAATGAATTTTGTTGGTCTTTCATATTAGGTATTAAATCCACCTTCACATCATTATCATCTTTTTTTGCAAAAAGCCAAAAACGTCTGCCCCGTAGAAATTCTACTGGACCTAAAAAACATAATTTTTAAAAGAAAAAAAAGTATATATATTATTTACGTTGTGTTTTTCGTGTCCAATCGAAATATTTTTCTGCTGATTCTGAACGTCGTTGATTTAAAAATGAAGAAATTTTTTTATTAATTGGATTATCCATTTGAGGATATTGATTAATAAAAACAGGTTGAGGTTTAATTAAATAAGGATTTAAAATAATATCATTCATTGGTTCTTCTTCGTTATTTTCAAACGAAAAAGTTTTACCTTTACAAAAAAAAATTATCATTAAAACAAAAAACTAAATCTTCAAATTAATACATACGAGTGATAATACAAATAACAATAATGCCAAAAATATTACTAATAAACATCATCATTGAATAGAATTGTTGTTACTGCCTTAAATGAAATATTTTAAAGAATATATATATATAGTTTTAATAGCGTCTACATTCATGATATAATACCAGCACATTTTCTGACTTTTAAAAATTAAAAAGAGTTCAACATATCATAGTGTTTTAGAAATTACTCATATATTCAAATATTTTTTTTCCTCTTTAATAGATTTAACATGAGTGAGACAGATGGTCAGTGGTATTCAACTATGAAGATTGAAGTATAGCTAATATTCAAGCTAATCAAAAATTTGCTCGTAGGAAGTTAAATATTTTTTGCAAAGCGTCTGGTAAATATGTGTAACTAATGTGTCAGAAATTCTTTGCTGCTTTAGAAGTAAAAACACTCTTATTTATTAATGAGAAAAAATAATATTGGTAAAATAGTATGAGCTTCGCTTTTTAGGTTAAAAAAAACTCTTTATTTTTTTTTAAACTTAAAAATCATGGTCAAATGATTTATGTATGTTTATGGCTATCAGTTATTCTGATGCATTCGCCTACGTCATATAAATTCATTCTGTCAAATTTGAGTACATAAGTTAGAAAATGCAAGTAATTAGATAGTTTAGCTAAAAATTCTTTATCTATACATACTAATTAAGGATTGACATTCGAGAACTATACAATAAAAATTGGATATGCAATAATATGGATACGTTCGATTTCTACCTGTTATAGAATTATGCACAAATCAAAAACGTTTATTGATTCTTAAACTTTTTTAATATTTCTTAGTTAATAAAATTTTGGATGTACAGTAAAACTTCTCTATAGTGAACACCATCGAAACCGTCCAAAAAATGTTCATTATATAGAGGTTTACGTTGACTGAACTCATACGCATACACTGATCGGTATCAACCGAAAATGACTATGCAACACACGTGTCATGAATCAATCATCTGAGGTAGAAATGCGTATTGTTTGTTGATATGTGACCGATTATCTTTCCTTGAATTATTGATGATTACTGTATCTTGCATTCTGTACAAATGACGAATTCTCTTGTGATGAACAGAGTAGCGATGAGTCGAATGAACGTAAGATTCTTTTTCTTCAATTTTTCGTACGTAAGCTCATGATGGTTTGATAATGTGTTCAATATATAGAAGTTTTCTTTGTCGAACGGACCAAAAATCTTGTTCATTGTTCACAATTGGGAGATGTTCATCTCCAAATTTTTGATTTTTGAAACACAGTAAATGCCTAAAAAACTTTTATTCGCTGTATAAAAGTTATCCAGAAATTACTTTTAATATTCTTGATTAATTCAAAAGAAAATACAGAAAAATAAATCTTTATTGGGATTTTAAACTTAACGATTAATGATAAAGTCTTAAATATTTTCATATAATTATTTAAATGTGCTTAAAATACTAATAGTAATTGTTATTATATTTCTAAGCATCTTAAAATTCTATATGTCAGCTGTTATAACCTTGAGTTTTTTTAAATTAATATTTAACAAAAAACTCTTAGCTCTAATAATTGCACTAACAATACAAAAATGAAAATAAAGACAAGATATTTATTATTTTATTTTGACATTCAATTCGTAATTAACTGTTATTTAGTATATATATTTACTTTATTATGTCTATCAACTATGATGATTCGAAAAAAACTCCAAATTAAGAACAGATGTCTCATTTAGAACAATATGAAAAAAAAAAGTTATTATTGTAGATGATAGACAGAAGACAAATATGACTTTGAAACTACAATAAAAAAACGTTACACTAAAAGATTTCGGAAAATATTGTATAGTATCGAATGTTTTCTTTATTAAAATCGTGCGAATTTCGAAAAGTGATTACTGTAAACTCTTGATTAATCGTTTTTATTAAATAAATCGGAAATTAAATCAGATTTAATCGCGACTACATACGAAGAAATGATTTTTAAAAAAATCGCCGATGAATCAGAATGATAAATGGTGTTTATTCGCGTATCCAGAAACTTTCGAACGCCGGGCAACATTTAGGTAATTGCTCATTTGCCACTCTTTGGATATGCCATTGCGCAAGAATGATCGAATATGTTGAACTTCATTGAAGGTTAATCTGTCAATGTCTAACTAATTTAAGTTTGAAAAATTTTTCTCAATTATGAGCTCTTCCACTATTATTAACTTGTAGTTCTACTTCTTATTTTAAATTTTAATTCAATTTTTATCTTTTGAATGAAAGTAGAAATGCATAGAATATAAAAATTATTTTATGTTTTTTTTTTCATGTACTTATGAAAAACTGTTTGATGCATGAAATTGTTAAAATATTCGAAAAAAAAATCAACGATTGTCGTTTCTATAAATCGCCAGTTTTGAGGATATGAGAACTCCTACGAATTCGATTAAATCATGATTTCATATTCAACCTTTTCAAATTAGAAACATACTAGATCAATTCTTTCCGTATTTTTATAACTGATTATTAGTGACCTCTATAAAAGAAATTTTTTCTAAATTATATTTCATGTTAAAATTTATTCAAATCTTTTATATATATATATATTAAAATATTTATTTATTTTCATTGGTGTATATATGTATATATTCAATATTACACATAATCTACATAACTTACTCACGCCTTATTTACTCACCAACGGTCAACTCAATCACGACGATATTTGCATTGGTATAATAAAATTTTTCATTTGTTGAGATCTATTCTATCGTTGATTTGTCATAACGTCTGTTTCTTTTTAGTTAATCTGCATTGAATAAAAAATTTAGTAATGCGCATTTCTTCATACAATCTTACTAAGAACTATAATCCGGATTTTCTATTTATAGATTTTATTTCATAATAAAAGAAAATATTAAATGGCTAATAGTTCTGATGAAATGCGTCAATACCGTGAAGCTTTTTCACTTTTTGATAAAGATCATGACGATATAATTGCACCACAAGAACTTGGTAAATAATTTTAATATAATAAAAATTCTTAATAAGATTTTTCAATTAAGGTATTGTTCTTCGTTCATGTGGTTTATCACCATCTGAAGCTGATTTACAAAAACTTCAACAACAAGTTGGTCGTAAAATTGATTTTGATACATTTGTTAAAGTTGCACAAAATTTTAAAGCAAATAATCGTGAAACAGAAGATGATATACGTGAAGCATTTCGAGTATTTGATAAAGATGGTACAGGTTATGTTAGTGTTGCTGAACTTAAACATGCTATGATATCATTAGGTGAAAGACTTACTGAAGAAGAAGTTGATGAATTAACACGTGAAGCTGATATTGATGCAGATGGACGGTAAATAACAATAATAAACAAAAAATTTCATTAAATTTTAAATTATTTATCTTTTAGATGTAATTGTGAAGATTTAGTACGAATTTTAACAAATAAACAACGCTAAAATAATTTTCTTTATCAAAATTAAACAAAAATATACATTCCGTTTCATTGCTTTTTCTCTTCTCCTTGCTGAATCTCTATAATATATACATTCCTTTTTTTTATCATTATATACTCGGCAATATTAATGATTTTTTTTTTGTTTTAAAAAACTATTTGTTACTAATTCTTCAATTTATATATGAATGATTAAAAGAATCTCGATGAAACAAGTAAAATTATTTCTAATTTTTTTTGTGTATTTGAAATAAAATATGATTTGTTTCTTGAAAAATTATTTTAGTTTTTTCTTTTTTTGCACAGCTAATCGAACGAGTAATTTCAAATGAATGCTTGATTAATAGTACATTTTATTTCTACATAAATTGAAGACATTTACAATAGTATTTCATAAGAATTAATGATCCAGAAAGTCAGTATTCGATTGAAGGATGAATATAATATTATTGGAAAGAAAATTTTTGTAAAATTATTTGCAATAGAATCGATAAAAAATGAGAAATTATTTAAAAGATTTGTCAATTTCGTATTGATTGTAATGAAGAAATAGAGTTTGAAAAATAATTTCATTTAATTTATAAATTTTGATTTCTATTAAGAAACTTTAAAATCAATGTCTAAGAATTGATAAACGAATTGTTTATGTTTTTTTTTTTTTTATTTGCAAAAACTTTTCTTTATATTATTTCAAGTTTTAAATATAAGTATTTATTTATATTAAAAGAGATGCCATGTTCTCAAGTGAAAATAATAAGATAAGTTCACTTCTTTCAATTCATTGATTCTGTAAATTTTCGTCCAGATAATAGCAAACTATTACCAAAACTCTTTATTACTCAAAAGTTGTGATGATATACTTAAACGGAAGACTATTATAGGAGCAATGTATAATAAATTTTTAATCATGATATCAAAATAAATATATTTTCATTTAAAATAATAGTTTTGGACAATATTTTTGAAGGCTGTTTGTGGATATAAAATCCTAATAAACTCATTTATCATACAAAACCACTTTTGAGATATTTTATAGTAAAGTTTGTTTTATCAAAATATGACATAAATATAATTCATGTAAATCTTAGATTTAAATCTGTCATTAATTTATAAATCATAATTATTTATTAAGAAATTTCTTCGTCATAAATATTTATGTATTTTTATCTATAACATACTTTTTATTTAATCAATCTGTTAGTAAAAAAAAAGCAAAACGGATATGGTTTCTTGTTTTTTTATTTGAACAATCGCACTTGACGATGTCAGTCATTCATATTATATTAACTTGTTATTTATTCTACGCAGTTAGAATTAAATTAATATTATTTCTTATTAAATAATATAAGTTGAAATAAACAAGATATATAAAATTTAAAAGTTTCGAAATCATTTATTATTCAGAAAATAGAAACTGTTTTTCTTTTTCTTTTTATGTAATATGATAACAGACATTGTCAAATTTATTTATAAATAATTCATAAATTAACTAGAAAAAAAAACATTTTTTTTATCTTTTACAATCTTCATTTAATTTTGATGTAATAATATCAAAGAATATTTTATTGTTGGAAAATAAAATTCATGATTTATTTAGCTATAGAAATGTTATATTTTTTATTTTTTTTTTGCTTTAAATAACATAATGATTAGCTTAAAATGGATAAGTATCAAATGTAAATTTTAGAATAAATAAAATACTTACATATATATTTTTTTTTAATAGAGAAATCCTTGAAATAAATTACAAACTATCGAATATGTTTTTCTTTTGCTTCAATTCTCAATAGTATGGTCAATAGATTATATGACATGAGTAGTTTATTTTTCTCCTTCAATGCTATTTTATGATCTGATTGTATATTGGCAAAAAGGGATATATAAGAAAAATCGATTCTGTTTCTGTTTATAGATATGTCATTTACGTACACATTTGTATGTATATATATTCTTTCCAACTACGCCATTCATAGATTATAGGCTATAAAATACCAACAGTCATCACCATCACTTTTACTTGTGGTTCTATGAAAAAACTTATGTCAATGTCGTACTTTTTTTTTTTTATAGATTGAAATGTAAAGCAAAGAAAAAAAGAAGAGTAAATTACGTCTTTTTTCTTCTCTTCCGATTTCTTTCTTAAGGTTTGTTGTTACCAATAAAGAACACCATACAAATGCAAACGTGCTCAAAGAAGAACCGAACGAGCAAATAAGAGAGAGAGAGAGAGACAGTGATGATGAAATTCATCTGCATTACCTTCTTTTTTTTTTCTTTTATAGAAATACATTTCTTAGTATATTCATTCATTCTTCCTTGTTTTTTTTTTGTTCTACTAGAATAATTAGTTGATACTTTAAGTATGATTCTATATTTAAATATTATTTTTAATCAAAATATTTTAGTATTATTCATCGTTTCTATTTTTTTCTTTCATGTCCTACAAATAGATTGTCAAATGAAATTTCAAGTGACAGTATTAAAACAACGTCAATCACTACCATCATCATCATCATCATGCGTCGTCATACATTAGATCCCAATAGTATTCGACAACAAATCAAATCAGTATTGACTTCACCAACACGAAGATTTCGTAATTTCTCAAATAACAATAATAATAATAATACCGATTCCCATCGACGAACAAGACGTTTTAGTGTACCAGAAAAAAAATCGTCTGATAAATTGGACAATAATGCTGAACTTCATACTATTCATGAAGTAAGTTAATCAAGTTGTATATAAATATATGCATAAGAATGTCTGCTTTACTGCTCTATTTGCATGTTGCTGTCACTGCATGCTATTAATTTAGATAAAAGAAAACAATATTGTCTAGTGGCAAGTTTTTATTTAATGTTTTTTTTTATCAACCATTGTATTTATAATGATTACTGACACTCATAAGAAAAAAAGAATAAAGACACCAGCTGTTTAAGACCTGGATGTCTACTACTGTGCGCAGAAAAAAAAAAAAAGTTGAAAATTATATCAAGGTCACAAACATTTACATTGTTGTTTTTCAAGCTGCGGCAGATGAAAGAAAATATTTCAAAATTGTATTATATTATAAAATATATATGTAAAATCTCTTCTGATTAATAATGCCATTTGTACCAATGACTAATTATTCCTTGTCATTTCCGATACGATATGATTATAATTTATTGTTAATGTCGATGAAAATGATGACATAGACAAGAAAAAAGAACAAGGAAGAAAGTTATCTAAAAAAAAAAACAAGTGGCTGATGTTGATAGATCGATAGATATAGACTACATCGCCGAAAAAAAAAAACATGAGACAACATAGATGTACTTACTAGTGTTGTTGTTATTGCCTAACATAATTTCTTCTTCTCTCTATTCTTCTCCTCCTTCTTCGTTTTTTTTTTTAAGATAAAATAATATAACGATAGCAGCGATGACAACGACGCCAACAGGCAACGTTTTTCGCCTTATTTAAAGTGACTGAGAGAAATAGTAGTTGGGCTTGGAAAGAGAGAGAGAGAGAAAAAAAACCGAGAATAACGTGCAACTGTTACAATATAAAACGAACACAATCAACGTGGTTTTTTTATGCACATGTTTATATTGATATGAACTAACTATTCAAAATTGATCAATTTTTCATTTTTTTTTTTTAAATTTTGATCAAATTTGAAGAAGTTTTATTACCAATGACATGTGATAGACGTTGCACTTTCACTACACCAGTAAATACATTTAATCTACCAGTCAATACTCGAAATCGTATATTTTCATCACCTGATAAACAAGATCTTGAAACAATCTACGAGGTAAATTTAAAAAAAAAAAAAATTTATTTTTATTCTATAAGATTTTTTATTATCAAGATTTTTTTTGCTAGCTCTCTCATACTGCTCATTCGCTTGTTCTTTTATCAATTGCTCATATATACATAAAATTAGATAAAATATCAAAAAGTATATAAATAATAGGTCAAGGCACCTCAAATCCGATATATGTGTATGAATATCTTATCGTAAATCATTTTTTATTGCATGTATATTTTGACATGATGTACGAATTTTAATGAAAATTTTTTTAGCTTAACTTGAGATATATTTATATCCAGGTCATATATATTTGAAAAAGAAAATGATTACAATTCGTATTTTATTTATATCAGTAATCCTAAAAACATATTTGTCAAAAATTGTATAATTATATATTCTAAAAGAGATTGATTCTTTATATTTATATATGAAAAAATAGATTGAGTGCGATGAATATATTTTCATTATTAAATTTTTACAGATGGCTTTTTCTCATTGTCACTATAATTAGTTTTTAAAATGTATTTATCTATTTAAAAAAAAAAATAATTTGAGTACATTGTATGTAATCTTAATTGATAAGAATAAAAAAAGAAAATCCGCATTTTCTTTGAATTATTATTAACATAGGCATGACTTATTTTTTGTAAATATAATTATACATTCTGAGAATACATTGAATTCTTGATTGTATTATATTTTAAAATGCTTGAATTTTGAATAATATTCATTTACCGTAATTTTATTATTCTTGTAAAACATATTTCCTGTCCTTTAAAATAAATTACATGTTTCTTTGTTATAATATTTATAGACGAGTCATACTATTAATAAAGAATGTCTACGTGATACTATACAAAAAAATATTTTATTTATTTTCAAGTATACATCACATGTTTCATAGAATGATAGATAATCAATTGTCAAAGGTATATTTCGTCACAACATAGAACTAGTTAACTCTAGGAAATTATTAAAAGCTTAATCCTTCTTAAATACAGAATAAAGAAAGAATTTTACACGCTATCAAAATATATTATTTTTATGAAAAAGAAAAAGTTTGTCTTGATATTAATAATAAGTTAAAAGAATGCAGATTTTTGGTACTTACTATATTTATTGTACTCAAAATTATTTTGTAATAGACAACTATAGTATAAAAAGAAATTGTTATGATAGTATCAGAGTCCAGCCTATAGGTATTTGATGATTAAAAACAAAATCTTTCTTACAGTCGATTTATTTTTCTAATACGTACGATACGTGCAAATTTAAGCGTAAATAGACATCGCAATAGATAACTTCGAATATTTGTAGAATACGTAATTATTTTTTAAAGACATACTTTTTTTTTCTAGGTGTACACTTCGAAATTACACTAAGACGATAGTCACCTGATCAGTCTGCATTTTGTTTTATTATTGGTAGAAATAAAAAAAAAAAAAAAGGGCGAAAGGAAGTAAAAATATTTTTAATTATGACAATTATCTAGATTTGTAGTTAAACATTCCCGAAATAAACGATTGAATAATATTTTATTCTTTATTTATTACAAATTATTTTAATAAAGAAAATACAAAAAAAAAAAAAAGAAATGAATTTATAATTTTTTCTTATAAGACATAAATTTTAAATGGAAATAAAAGCTTTTCGTGACATATAACAAAATATAATCTCACTAGCTTTTTATCTATAACTTATCATATCATTTTCTTTGTTCTTAGTTTAACTTCCGTTTAGTTAAGTTTGCACGAGATCATCCTATTTTTATTCGAAGATTACAAATCCAGGGAAAAATTCTCTTTATTTTTAGTTTCGATAGAATTTTTTCGTTCAATAATATATATAATTTTATAATAAACGCTTCATTCATACGATAAACTATATAATATATAGGTTAAATTACGATATATTATATTACATATTTTTTTCTGCTTAAATACTCATTAATAAACAAAGTGCTTTTCTTAAGTGTCAAGCACCGGAAGAACATATATAAAAAAACTATTTTTAACTTTAAACATAATTTTTCATGTGATTTATATTTGAGATTAGTTAACAATAATAATAGATATTTTACTAAAAATAGTGTTAAGAACTGATAGTAATGCTCATAGTGTATTTATAATATGAGTCATACTATTTTGATTTTTTCTCTCATCATTCTTTTTACGCATGACTGATTTTCTTTACAAAATCTAATCCTTTTTTTTTTCTTTTGCTTATATACCATTTATCCGATTTGTAAAATAACGTTAGTTATTTGTCTCATTAATATCAAACAAGCAAGTGACATTAATCGATCGTCATTGGAATTTATTGACTATTAAAATATTTTATTTTACACATATTTGATTCATTAATTAAAAATGTTACGTATAGCTCGAGTGAGTTGTTATTTCTTTTTTCATTATAATTACTCTCACAATCTAGAAGTTCGGGTCTAAAAGACAAAGAAACCTTTTTTTTTTTTTTTTTTGTTGTTGTCGTCATTTATATAAACGCCGGAAGAACAAGACGATGGCACAAGATAGATATAGAAAAATATAATGCGAAAGAGAAAAAGAAGTGTACCCGATTTTTTTTCCCCATAGCGCCCAATATTATTTCTCAACATGTGTTATATAAGACATTTTTCAAGAGAAAAAAAAGAAAAAGAATAAGCAGAGAATATATTCTTTTTATTAGCAGTTAACTGTACATATATATATATATATATATTGACTAAATTGTCGAGTCAAAGAAATTGGTGTCTATCTGTTGATTATTATTTCATATTTTCGCTTGAAAGCATTGAGATAAAGAACAGTAAAGTGTACATTCATTATATCTAAACGAGTCCTCTACACGAGAAAAATATATCAATATATTATATTCTTTCTCTCTTACTCTCTTTTTTTTTCTTCTCCTTGTCACAAGTACTAAAACCATATACATAGCATATATTTTTTTTCCTTCTAAAGAAAGAAAAAAAAATATATGGTAGTATAGTAATACATTATTTCTGTCCAATAAACGTAAATAATATATTCCCTTGTCTTCTATTTACGAAAAAAAGAAAAAATGACAGCAAATGATCATACAATACGAACAGTTTTACTTGATACTGTTTATGAAATGGTAAGTTCACAGATATATAAATATTCATTTAACTTTATTCCATCGAAAAAAAAAAACTACACACACACACACACACACACATACAAACATAACATTTAGAATGAAGCCAATTCAGCAGGTGGTGCAGTTAATCAAACTGATATAGATCAATCACAATCATCAAATAAAACAAATATTGATTCTTCATCAAAACGAACTCGTATACAAGCTGCATTTTCAACACGTAGTAATACACAAGAGAAAAAAACGAATACAACTATAACTAATTCTGTTGGAGGGTTATCTCACAATAATACAACTGGTCCCGGTGGTGGTGGTAGTAGTATTAATTATAATTATGATACAAATGATGTTTTTGAACAACCTAATGTTGTTGCTGATCTTTCACAACATACAAATACAGCTATGCCTGTTGCTTCATTAGGGTCACCAATTGGAAAATCTTATTCAATAAATTCAAATTCTCCAACATCATCAGCAGCAAAACAATTTCTTACTCGACGTGTTCGTTCTCATTCAAAAACTGATCCACAATCGGTAACAGAAAAATCTCTCTTTTCAAGAATATTTTCAAGAAAATCGAAAAAACCTATGGGAACATTAATAACAACAACAACAAAATTAATTGATTTAGATGAAAGAAAAAGACGAGCAACACATATAAATAAAACTTCATTAACTGGAAATGATCCTCGATTAACAATTGATGAAGAAGAAGAAAATGATGATGTTAATGATAATGAACTTGATGAAAGAAATATTTCTACTGGTTCTTTGTCAGATACAGATCAATTTGATGAAAAAGATAATGAAATAAATCCAATTCGAAATTCTAATAAAACACGTGGTGGAAGTCGAACAAATAGTGCTACAGAAAAAAAATCTCATGTTGGTCCAAATCCTCTCATATTACCAACATCAGATTCTCAATATTATGCATCAATGTCATCAGCACCAACTGGATTTTCAATTTCTTATCATAAACGTATGACAAAAGGTAGTGATGATCTTCGTATACAAGCAGCACTTGGTCGACTTCAACAACAAAATAAAAAAGGAACTGGTAATGGTGCAAATCAATTAATGGTATGTCATATATGATATTATAATAATAATAATAATCATCATCATTCTATCTGTTTTTTTTTAACATGACATTCTTTCTCTCTGCTTTGCGAGAGTTCATAGCATTCGCATTATATAGTTGGCATAGATCCAATTTTTCATCAGCGTTAGTAAGAAAAGAAGAAAAAAAAAAAAAAAAGAAATGTTCGGGAACATGAGAAAAAGAAACGTTAGCTAGCTTGCTTGCTTGATTGCTTGCTTATTTGTTTATTCGCTTGTTTATTTATTTATTTTGATTTTTCTTAAAATAATTTATATTTATGTATAAATTTTAGTCACTTTTTCAAGATCCTAATCGAACTGGTAAGATAAGATAAAAACAGATGATTTCATAATAGAAATAATATACTTCTTTTTTTTGTTTTTTAGGAGCACAAAGTCCAACAACAATGAGTGGTACAACACGAGTAAAAACATTTTCTGGTCAAACAATAATTACTCGAAATAGTTCATCATCAGATCGACCATCAACATATTGTATTCGTTCATCAGTATGTCTTAATACAAAAAAAAATTATTTATTAAATTTATTTATTTATTTATTTAGTCTATTTCATCGAATCATGATGGTGATGAAACATTTGGTAAAAAATTTTTTTTTTTATTTTAAATAAAAATAAAAAGTTTTTTTTTTTTTTTCTAGTAAGTGATGATGAAATTTATACACATTTTATGAAATGTCATATGTGTTATGATATAATGCCAAAAAGTTCGAAATTAGTTATATTTGATACTCAATTAGCTGTAAAAAAAGCTTTTTTTGCACTTGTTTATAATGGTGTACGTGCTGCACCATTATGGGATACAAAACGACAAAAATTTATTGGTTTATTAACAATAACTGATTTTATTCTTATTTTACAAAAATATTATAAAGAACCACATGCAAAAATTGATGAATTAGAAGAACATAGAATTGAAACATGGAGAGATGTTTTACGAGAATATGAAAAACCATTATTATTTATTAAACCAAATCAAAGGTTTTACAAAAAAAAATTAATTTAATTTTTTTTTTATTTTGTTTTTATAGTTTATTTGATGCTGTTCAAATTTTAGTAGATAATCATGTTCATCGATTACCTATTATTGATCCAATAACGAATAATGTTGTATTTATATTAACACATAAAAGAATTTTAAGATTTTTTTATTTATATGTAAGTAAAATAAAATGAAATTATTTGAAAAAGATTAAGCTTCTTTTTTTTTTTGCTAGATTTATGATTGGCCACAACCATCATTTATGTCAAAAACATTAGAAGAATTAAATATTGGAACTTATCATAATTTACATATAGTATATTCAATATATTTTTTTGTTTTTATTTCGAAACTTTTTTTTTTTTAGATTGAAGAAGATACAACTGTAATTGAAGCATTAAATTATTTTGTTAAATATCGTATATCAGCATTACCTGTTGTTGATAAAAATAAAAAATTAGTAAATATTTATTCAAAATTTGATGTTATTGTAAGAAAAAAAATTCTTTCTTTAATATGATTTTATATCTTTAAATGAATTTATTTTTAGGGTTTAGCACCAGATAAATCATATCGAAATTTAAATATGACAATAAATGATGCCTTATCCTATCGAAAAGAACGTTTTGAAGCTGTATCAAAATGTTATAAACATGAACCATTATCAACATGTATGGAACGTATTGTTAAAGCTGAAGTACATCGTTTAGTTATTGTTGATAATGATGAACATGTTATTGGTATACTATCATTGTCTGATTTACTTTATTATATAGTTATACGTCCAACTAAAACAGAAAATTCAACACCAAATCTTAATAAATCTAATGAAGAAATAGAATAGTTATATTAAATTTTTATTTTTCTAGTAACCCGGTGATGAAGATGCGTTATATTCTACATATAGCTTGGAAAAAAAAAATCTTTTTTTTTTCATTTTCTTTATAAATATAAATAAATAGTGTATTGTAGTCGCTGTGCAAAAAAATACACACACATATATATATATATCTGAGAAAAAGGACTTCTTTTTTTTTTTTTAATTTGTTGATTGTCTTTCAACTTTGTATAGCGTGCTTGTATGATTTATTTGTATCTTTGTCTGTCGCAGGTTTTAATATCATGCGCCTAACGAGAAAAAAAAAGAAAGGAACCATTGTTTATCTTTTTTCAAACTAATAGAATAAATATAAAATATGAAAATGATTTATATGTATTAATAATATATTAAATATGGTAATGATATAAAATAGATATCACCTTAACCAAACGATACAATAATTGAATATGATTGTAAATGAAAAATACTCTGCATTTGATTTATTAACAAAATTAAAATCATAATCATTTTTAAATTTTTTTGTTGATACGAGATAATCTACACTTTGTATTTATGATTATAAAGCATATGACACATGTGAAATTGTATAGTCAAACAAGGTGCAAGTATAAACTCAATTTCCATTAGAGTGCATACGAATGAACTATAATCGTCTAGATCTAAAGGGTGGCTCAGAAGTCTTGACTTGATTTATATGATTAGTTTTTTTTTTTTATATATTAAAACACATGCTTAAATATTAATTCAGCTAAAAAATGTGAATCTCTCTCTCCTTCATCCTCACTATTTACTCTAATTTCTGTTTTTTCGACCGAATTCAGAAAATCGAAAACCTTCATTTATGATAATTTGCCTAAACAAGAAAGGAAAAATGTGATTGAAGTTTGGAGTAATCATTATTGATCTAAACAAAACGAATCTGATCGAAAAATGTTTTGTTTTAATGGAATTTAAGGACTATTATTGAACACAGCATCACATGAAGAAAGTTCATGGTTAATATTTATTTTTTAAAAGCACATTTCTAAGCTTATAACTTTTTTACTGTAAAAATTATGAAAGATCAGCCATAGGCTATTCTGTAGAGCGTCTGTTTTTCATGGGGTCAAATTTTTAAGTATGCCTTTTTTTAATATATAAAAAAACTAATTATATAAATCGAGTCAAAGCTTCCAGGCCACCCTTTGTTGGATGAATTTAATTATATAGAAGAAAAAATTGGTTTCTTCGAGCTTTAGTACCTGTTTTGAATGCTGTCATATTCTCAATCTGACTCATTTATTTCAAATGAGCCACCCACAGCTCAATCAATTCTTCCGTCATTTTTGATATTTATTTAACTTTTGATAAAACTACCATCAAAGAATACTTTAGATCTGTATATATATATACATATATAAATTTGAAAGATATAAAACGATGTGAAAATATTTGAATAGATCTTTTTATTTGCATCAATAATTTACAATAAAATCTTTTAGCAATTTATATGTTAAATTCACATACATGTATAATAAAATCTTAATTGTCTTTTGCATTAGAAGATATTTTTTTATAATCCTATAAGAACTTTAACAAGACAATCAAGCATATAAACGAAGTCATATATATTTCTGTAAATCTAATTTGATATATACTATAATAAGAATCAAATGCATGATATATGTTTACGTCATTGCTTTTTTTTCTTCTCTAATACATGACTATTCTTATAAAGTATATCAAGTCATTTCCTGTTAGAAAAAATCCTCTTAAAAATTGAAATAACATAAATAAAACGATAATAATTAAAAAATAATAAGATAATAATAGTTATATTATTAGAATATAAACAAATAAATTCGATGAAATCGAATAGATCAATCAATTAATAAAGAAAAAAAAAAAGAAGAAAGAAAATACTGCATGCAATGAATACTAGACACTCAGTTATTTTAATATATCATCAATCATAATTATTTTATAGTAAAAAAAACAAAAAAAAGGTCATAACCAGTCCTTTCAATAGACTACTATGTCACAGTTTTTAATAAAAAGAAAAATTAGAAATATGTCAGTACCATCCTCAAACAGTGTTAGTGACAATGTAATTTCTAATTGTTATCAAAATTGAGTTGTTTTTTTTCAATTACTAAATTCATAGTTAATAGTGATATAAATGAATAAATATTTAATATAATAGTAAAGAATAGATTAAAAGATTTATTAATTATTTTTCTTTGTTATTAATGATCGATTATTATTTATGCCTCGTTTTTTTTTTCTCTTCTTTTTATTGTTTTTCATTTCTTTTTTTTTTTTAAGTATCATCAACTCAATTTATAGTAAGTTCATTTCTTATCTTATTTGCCTATATCATGGACGATATTTTCAGTAATAATAGATTTTCCAAATGAGTGCACCAATTATTATTCTCATGTTTATCATATACAAGTAAAGAAAAAAACTCCTACGTCTGCTTAAGTATATTATAATTAATATAAAGTAAAAACTCATTGTTATACACGTTTGTTATTTTTCAAATTAATAAGATAACTCTATTATATTATAAATTAAATGTTGCGCTTTATTAATACATACGATAAAATTTCTACGCTTTTTTTTCTTCTTCTCTTTTATTTCCTGAACTTGCATGTGTCACTTATTTTAAAAACATTTATTCATGTTTATTATTATATATAATATTATAGCCAGCAGCTTGTCCGGAGATATGTAATTGAACGCATATTAATTCTTTTTAAGTTATGAAAAAATTTTTATGACAAATATAGATAAACATGAAATTTGTAGAGAAAGAAGAAGAAAGAAAAGAAATTTCCTTTCTCAATCAATATTCATATTGTGTAGGTAGATTGCGCACGATCATTGAAAGCGTAGGTCAAAAATAAACCTCAAATCAATGGTATTTCTATCGCCTACTTCTTCGATATATTATTGTATCTAAATTCTTCCTTTTTTTCTTATTTAAAAACATAACGCGTCATCAATTTAAATTAATGATGTTATCTTTAGATAGTCGAGTATATAAAAAACGACCTATATAACCACAAACAAATAACATTTATCTATATATGTAAATTATTTTAATCTATGTATGTATTAGAAATTTAATTATAATATTTAAGAAAAAAAAAATATATATATATATGTTAATTATTTTTAAGATATTAAATTACTTTTTAAATAATGAATTCATTTTTATCAATTTTTCTCAGTTTTCTCTTATTTTCTATTATTTCTATTCAATTAACATCATCGGCTAGTTTTCCTAATCCACCTCAATTTCCTCCACCTGATGCATCAGCAGATGAATGGACACTTTTTTGGAAATTATTACATAATTATTATGCTATTATTGCTCGGCCTAGGTAAATAAATATTTTTATATATTTTTTCAATATTTTATTTATTTCTTCTATAGATTTGGTAAACGATATGATTCAATAGTGACTCAAACAAAATATCCATCACTTTTAACAATTATTAATCCAAATTCTGAATTATATGAAAATGAAATAAATGATATACTTAGTACAAACAATCATAATAGTATGTAATGGAATAATAAAATTTCTTTTTTGTTTTTTTAAAAGTCAAAACATTTTTGTTTTAGTTAATAATGATGAACAAATATTTAATATTGATGAATTATATACATATATACATCCAAATCGAAGACGATAAAAAAAATCTTTTGTTAATTTATTGATTTTTCTTTTTCTCCTTTGTAATTCGGTTTTTTCTTGGTAACAATATTCATTAATTCGATGTCTTTTCGATTACTATCAAGAAAAAGAAAATGCGAAATCTTGACATACACAAAAAGAAAAAAAAAACATTTATTATTATGCTATTTAAAAAGAAAAAACAAGAAGACAATATATATACATCTATACTTCAGGCATACCAAAAATAGTGGCAATGACCTGACATAGAAAGGAATATGCTCTATTTTTATAAATTATTGGATCATACTTCAATTAATATTATAATAATAAAATAGAACGATAAAATATGTGATGGTTGTATTTATACTCATTTTCAAAAAAAACGTCAAACTATTAATCAAAAATATGGAAAGCTGAAAAGAATAATATTCATTTTAATCGAGTCTCAAATAGGTTTTTCTAGTAAAAAACTTACTTTTATTTCAATGAATGAAAAGTATGAACAAATATTTTCGAAAAATCTTTTATATAGAAAGGAAGTTTCATTAAAGCTCAATTTACCACTAAATTTGATATTTTTCCTAAGTATATTAAATACGAGGATAAGCTGCATCATAATGTCCCATTCCATATTGATTATAAGCTAAATAAATTATCTTTTGAGGTATTAATGTTGAATTATTTCCATTTTCTGGTTTAATATCAATTTGTGAAAAATTTGAAAGTGATGTAAATATAATTATTTTAATATTTAATGTATTTGATATTGTAAGTGGAACAATATCACCTAATATAGAATCTGAAACTCCATTTTTTGAAAATTTTTTAACTTCTTTAAGAAATGATATTTTTTGTGTATTAACAAATTGACTATAAAATTGTTCATTAAATTTCCATTGTTCAACACATATTTGTCTTAAACGATTAGCAAAATCAATTAAACGAAGATTTATTGATAAATCAAATAATTGTAAATGATGAGAAAAATTATTTTCATCCATATTCATTTCATATAAAAGACCTTGAGCAAGTGCATAAAAAAGACAATTACCATCACCTTTAACATATAAACGTTGTATACCATGATTAGATAAATTACAATTTAATATTTGTTCATGTAAAAGAAATTCATCATCAGAATTTTGTATACTATTACGACGTGAACATAAACAAAATCGTTTTGATGATTTCATTGATAGAAGAATATTTATTAAAATATAATAAATGAAATTATTGATATCATTCTTATGAAAAAAAAAATTGTTTTTTTTTTAAAATGAATCACGTGTTTATTTAAAAAATAAATATAGTTGACAATTATTCTGTGTCAGGTAAAGGTATATATGTGCGTTTATGATTCATTCATTATTCATTTGAGTCACATTTTCAACTAAACGAAAAATCATCATTCAATTCAATCGATATAGGAAGAAAACGAAATATGTTTGTTATATTGCATCGTTGTTCGCGATGTAATCAAATACTAATACTCTTTCTCTCTTTGTTTTTATTGAACAAACGAACGAAAAAAAAAACCGAAACTTTTGTCTTTTTTTTTCTTCTTTCGTTTGTTCTGTTGGTTAAAAGCAAACCAAATAGAAAACAAACTTTCAATTCATTGACAGAGAGCGTACAACAACTAGAGTAAATCTATGAAAAAAAATATTTTTAAAATAATCATTAATTAATGCATGATTTCATAGGTTTAATTTATTAAATCTTCGCTGAATATTTTATACGAAAAAAGAATTTCTATCTGTAGATGAAAGTAAGTACAAAATGCGACTCCTGATTGATATTTATTCGTTAAGATCGACTAAGATCATCGCAATATCAACAAAGAGTTTCGAAATCTTAAACTTTCTCGATGCAGGTGTTGTAAGATCACAATAATTTCGAATGTAAAACATAGCAAAAATATTCGTTTGACTGTGAGATGAAAATATCTGTTTTCTTATCTTTTATAGGAGGCTCTAGTTGGTTTTAGATCACTCGAAAAAAAATCAAAATTTTTTGTAAGATTTGTGCTTTTCAACATTCGAGGCTATTAGAATGAAAATAGCAGGAAGAATTAGTTGTTATTTAAATATCAGTTTTTTTTTCGATTCAATTATATGATTGAGAGTAATAAAAATATTGATTTAGATGCATTATTTTTGCTGATCTTTGACTATTGGGACAACCAAGGAGCTTGAGTGAGTTGTTGTATTTAATAATTCAGAGCCATCTTTGATTTCAGATTATTTCCAGATGAGAGAATGATGAAAATTTTGAATTAGCTTAACTTGTAAAAATAAATATATTGTTAATTCAATATAAAGTGTTGCCAATGCTTAATCTGTAATCTGAGAAATATTTTGTTTTCTTTATTAATTTGAGTAGTTAAGAATTACATTAAATCTGATTGAATGAGAGCTAAATTCAAAAAACATTTGAATGGTAAAGAAAATTGAAGTTTGAAACAACACTATCAAAAAGTAATAATTTGTACGCTTTTCTTCCTGTTTTAGCGAAGAAACGAACAAATGCCGTTAACTTACATTTGCATAGTACCTTCGCGTTCAATAGAGAAAACAAGTCAGACATAGTTTTACAAAAAACGGAACATCAAGATTTTTCAATAATTCTTTTATCAATCTACATATTTTTTTTCGAGTTAAAAATCAAACTATCTATAAACTTTTTTTCAGTTGACCTAAATCTAGAATAATTCGTAATAGATAATGGTTAACTATCTCTTGTTAGTCCACCTATTTCCCACCATTAAGGAAAATAAATATTATTATTTTGAAACAAGAAGTAACTGAATCGACATAATATCATAAACAGATATAGATCGGGTAATGAAAGTATGAATTGCAGAAAAACAATTAACCATAAAAAAATGTAGTATTTTTTATAACAGAAAAGAGATTTAACCGACAAGTTCTTTATTATAAATAGTCAGATGTAATGTAAACTTTCGATTAACCCTTCGACAGTGTCATGGAGTTCAGCTGGACCCATTTGATAATTTTGCATATAATACAACGTTACCATTTGGCATTTCAAATCAATTCTATTCTCTAATCTCTAGTCTTTGGTAGGTGCGCAATATGCACACGAGAAATAAACAGG
Source organism: Macrotrachela quadricornifera (assembly GCA_022393335.1). Classification (NCBI taxonomy): domain Eukaryota; kingdom Metazoa; phylum Rotifera; class Eurotatoria; order Philodinida; family Philodinidae; genus Macrotrachela; species Macrotrachela quadricornifera. Next base: position 43,066 of record JAJEKB010000967.1, read on the forward strand.
AAAAAAACACAGGCATGGATCTACTTGGTCTTTAGAACACCAACGGTGTTATAGACGTCATTTTTCGTCTTATTGTGTGGCTGCCATATGTTGCCTCCCTATTGTTTCTCCAAATGTATTTATTACGAGTCATTTTATGTGCATGATTAATAGTAATTAGACCCTTTACAGTTCCATATGAGTTCCAATTGTGAGAAATGTGTCACCAGTTCTTTTGAACAGTTCATCGGAACTATGAACTGTCATAGGTCTAATAGTAATCATCATATTTTTCCCTATACAGTGTGAAATTTGTGATTGTGGTAAAAAGAAAAATAACAATAGAGATAAACAAAAGAACTTTTGGTCCCCTTATTTATAGAAAATTGTATCTGTGTGCATGCCAGTATATGTCTAACATTTGATGCTAAAGTAATTGAGTACATCATTTTTGGACTTATATATGAATATTGTTATAAAAAACACTTTCACACAAGTTTTCTGTCGTATTGTTTATCTTTATATGGTTTCCAGGAAATCTGATACGTAAATATCGTCCGAAGAATTAAAGACTCAATGAAGATAAAACAGTTGACAAAGTGAATAATTGTTACTCAACAATAAATCTATGAATACATATTTTTTATTTTAATCAGAGATATGTATCATATAGATTGAAGATAATAAAGGGAAATCTTTTTTGTAAAGTTCAATCATCATCAACATATATTTTTATATAATTAATAGGGACTTATTATATTCATAATGTTAATATAAGGAAACAGTTGATACTTCATTGTCATCAATAAAATCATATTGATGTTTTTTATGTTTTAATAAATTATGTATCCTTTCATTAGAATATGACAAAGAAAATTATAAAATATTTAGATTTGATGATAAATGTATTTATTTTCGTTGAAATACATTTTCTTATTTTCTCTAATCATTTATTCTCATTATTTTAACAAACTATTTACGACAAAAATTATTTAACAAAATTTGTCAAATATGCAACACCTGCTAAGTTAACAATTGGAATAGAAATTTGATTATATTTATTCTTTATTTTATTATATTAAGATTATGAATAAATAACATCTATTCACTGTGAATCAATTTTATTATTCATGCACGCTATTCATTTGGGAAAAAAATTCGGAAATCTATTTTTCTCATGTCAAAAAAAAAATTCAATTGAAATCTTTCAAGTTTTTTTTCTTACTCCCAATGAGCCATTTAGAGCTGCTATAATTCATTTCATGTCGTTTTTTTTCTATTTATATAACTTTGCATGATACATTTTGACTTACATCTACTCACTAAACTACTTTATTCCTCTAGCTCAAGCGTGATATTATAGTACTCTTATCTTTTCCGTAATTTTTCATATGTCAGATGTCGTTAGTTATTGATATATTAATTTTTTTTCCTTCATCTAAAAGACGAAGGTTTATGCATTTGTAGTAGAGGTTTTTTCTATCCATTGATTATACATTTATTCTTGTATATTGATGGATCATTTGAATCTTTTTTCTTTCGATTTTTCATTTTGTTTTTTATAAATATATATATTAATTGGAATATTTTTAAGATTAATATAGTTTTCTCGTCGGTACTACTAATATAATGACAAATCCAAAAGGTTATCGTCGTGGTACACGTCATTTATTTTCACGAGAATTTAAAAAAAATGGCCGTATCCCTTTGGCTACCTACATGAAAATCTATAAACGTGGTGATATTGTTGATATTAAAGTAAATAAAATATTTTAATAATAAAGAAAAATATTATTTTTTTTTACTAATTATATTTTATTAGGGCAATGGTGCTGTACAAAAAGGTATGCCACATAGATTTTATCATGGTAAAACAGGTCGTGTTTTTAATGTAACTCGACATGCTGTTGGTATTATTGTTAACAAACGTGTTCGGTATATTTAAAAAAAAATTTAATAAATGAAAAATTTTATTTTTGTGTGTATTTTTAGTCATCGTGTTATTGCTAAACGAATTAACGTTCGTATTGAACATAGTAAATAATCTTTTAAAAAAAAAGAAAGAAAATATTTATTTTATTTTATTATTTAGTTAAACATTCAAAATGTCGTGCTGATTTTCTTAATCGTGTTAAACTTAATGAACAATTAAAACGAGCAGCTAAAGAATCAGGCAAAAGTGTACCACTTTCTAATATTAAACGACAAGTAAAAATTTCTATACATATATTATTATTTAATTATCATCTTTGCCTTTTTTTTTTTTCTAGCCACAAGGTCCACGTAAACAACATTTGGTTCGAACAGGAAACAATAAACCACAAATAGTCGAACCAATTCCATATCAATTTGTAGCTTAAGAAAATAAAAAAAAGATTATTATATTTTTTTGCATTGCTACTTTTGTTGTTTTTTTTTAAAATCACGTTATAATCGAAAAGCGTGAAGAAGAAAAAAAAGAATTTGAAATAAAAATAAGATACATCATCATCACCATCATTTTTTTTTATTTCTTCAGATGACTGATAATATTTATCGGAGAAAAGAAAATATTGTTAATTATTAAATTTAGTATTTGATCAAACTATTGAATATTTACGTGATCCGGATGATGATACATGAGAAAGTAGGACTTGTTATATGTCGAGGTATATCAATTGTATTAATATATCCATTCGATGGAATGGAAGAAATTCGAAATCCATTTATTCAACATGAATAATTTAAAATAAACGAGTTAATTAATATAATTTTGATATTTTTCAGATTAATATGGCATGTCGACCATTTATAAAAAATGGTTTGTTTTTAAAATTTTGTTCTTAATAAAAAAAAAAAATTTTTTTATTTTTAAAGGTTTGCGTCTTTTACGACCAGTTTTATTTAATCGAATAATAACTAATGGTACACAAGATAAACCACCATTTCCAAAAATTCTTCGTATGTTTAAATCTAATCTTATATTTCTAAAAATAAACTATTTTCCTTTAAATAAATACAGCCGTTGGATTACCATTACAAAATGAATTACCTGAAGTTAAATATGTTCCTGATACGCCACCAAATCAACAAATATATCCTAATATGTCACGACGACTACTTGCATGTCGTGGTGTAGAAATTATTCATGATAAACTTATACATAAACAATATGGTATTATGGTAAATAACAAAAAAACAAAAAAAATTTTTTTTTTTTTAAATTTAATTATAATTTAGGCACTTGGTCCTGGTTTAATGAAAGAAGGACATTTTAATACAATTCGTGATATGGTTAATAAACGAATTGATATGGAAAGATGTTTTTCAATATGGCGTGTTGATCCACCATGGCATCCATGGTATTTTAAAGGTTTAAATAAAAAACGTGGTGCTGGTAAAGGTAGTATAGAATATTTTGTTACACCAATAAAAGCAAATCGTATTATAATTGAAATTGGTGGTACACATTCATTTGATTATCTTTATCGTACATTATTATCAATAGCTGAATCATTACCATTTCCAGCTATACCTGTATCACAAGAATTAATGGATAAATGGGAAAAAGAACGAGAAGATATTCAAGATAAAAATATTAATCCATTTTCATGGGAATATTTAATTCGAAATAATATTATGAATTGTCATCGATATACAGATTTTTATGATATTGAATTTGCTCGATATGGACCAAAAGTTCGATAGTATTTATAAAATATATACATGTGTATATGTCAACTTTTTTTTGTTAGTTTTTGTTTATAAAAAAAAAAAAAGGAAAATTTTATATTAAAACAGAATTATTTTCTATTCATATAATTAATATTGAAATATTTTATAAAACAAAATTAGAACGAATTGACATTTACAAATAATAATCATTAAATATATTTTAATAAATAGCTTTATCTTGTCAGAAAATGACTCGTGATTTTTTTATTATGTCTATCTTATATATAGTCTAAAAAAGTAAATTCATATCTTCTAATTAAAAAAATTGTTAGCTAGTCTTATAGTCATCTAATATTACGCATTTAGTTATTAATTTCTTTTTTTTTTTATTAATGTTCAATAAATACTGACAGTTGACAGCAATATAACTTAATAAAAATATTTTTTCATGAATATAAATGTCAGTAATAGTAATATTATCTAATGATGGTATTCAAATGAAAATGAAATCAGTTGAACAACATGTTCTTATCTTCCGTTAATTTTCATAGTATTTTATAGAAATATATTTTCTCGTATTCAATATTAATCGAATTGAATTATTCATCCTTGTGAAATCAACTTGCACGCATAGAAGAAAAAAAAAAAACAAGAAATAATAGCTACATTGTATGATGAAGAATATTGAAGATTAATTTAATTTACTATTTAGTTAAAGAATAGTAATAGAAGAAAAAAAATCAAATCGAAGGATTAACTGTTCTCTTTTTTCACTATATAAACATGTTCTTATAAATGAATATTTAATGAAATAAAAATAGATCAGCAATTAGTAAAGATTTATTCTTTTCTACTTTAATATTATATACAGTATAGCTTCCGTTAATTAGTATAGATAAAAAAAAAAGAAAATCCCTATTGTTTTATGTGGAAAATCTTATTAAAGATAGCTGATTAGTTGTTTTTTTTTAAAATTCTATTTAAGCCAATCTATAAAATTGAATTTATAATTATTTATATACAATTTGTTAGTATATTATAGTTATAAGTAAACTAGATTAATGTGTCACTATTGTGTAGTTTGCTTACATTTATAATAGAAAATAATGTATAGGTCACCTGAATCATTATTATGAATAGGCCTTTCTTCGGATTTGTCCTAAAAACATAGAACACTAATGGAAATAGAAGAAAAAAAAGAGAGAACGAGTGAAGATAAATCCCGAATGACGACGCACCAAATGAGAAAGTCATTATTTCTATTGGTATTTTATATTTGTATATACTCAATACTTTTGACTACAATAGTGCAAAAACACTATCATTATTATTTGATAGCGGATGTTATGATTTGCTATTATTGTTTAAAGTAATAACTATGTCTAATTAAAAAAAGAAAGTATGTTTATTGATTTTTTTAAAATACAAATAATGTCAAAAGAAATGGATTTTATTTTTTTATCCTTATTTTCCAATTATATGTGGTTCATCTTTAGATTCAAGTATGTTTCTTCCGAGTATTGCTTTTGGTAA